>JAXCGZ010017235.1:65000-72500 GCA_037179515.1 Halocaridina rubra | reverse complement strand
CATCTTGAAGAGCCTTGAATCTAACTCGCTTATCTCCAATCACCAACATGGCTTCCACAAGGCAAGATCCACTGGTGACCTCCAGTCCAATCTTACTCATGTATGGTCATTTTCTCTGAGGATCTATGGAGACTTCTTTGCTGTCATCCTTGATATCTCTGAGGCTTTTGACAGTGTCTGGTACAGGGCTCTGGTGGCCAAACTCCTCACCTCTGTTCTCTAATAACCAGTTTTCTTCTGACCATATTATATATGTAGTTGTTGATATTGCAACATCTAGCCCTTTCCCAGTTACCAGGGCTTTGATCTTTCACCTACTCTGTTCCTTCTATTCATCAATTATCTTTTTCAGTCCCCAGCCTCCTCTCTTCTTTACGCCTTTACCTACAATTCTACCCTTCATATTTCCACCGCCTTTTCTTCATAGCCCTCATCTGCTAATCAGTCTCGTATCACTCTTTCCTCTACTCTCGAGTCCAATTTGCATGATATATCTGAGTGGGGCACTAAATATTTAGTTAAATTAAATGCCTCCAAAACACAGTATCTGGCTACCTGTTTATCTTTTTCTCCTCCTGATAGCCCTATTGCCTTCGAAACTAACGAAATTTATGTTCTTATTTCTATCAATATATTAGGAATCCATATAGCCTCTAACTTGTCTTGGAGGAATCATATTATCCAAATTTCTATATCTGCATCCAAGAAATTGGGACTGTTTCTTTTTGTCATTACTTTTCCTCTTTACACTTACCTAAAATTTATAAAGGTTTTATCCGTCCCTGCTTAGAATACTGCTCACACATCTGGGGTGCTCTTCATATACTTATCTCCTTTATAGATTTGAATATAAGGCCGTCAGACTTATTAATGACCCTTCTCTTACTTCTAATCTAGATTCTCTTTCTCATCCCTTTCTCTTTTCTATCACTGCTGCTTCCAGCGTTGCCGTAATGAGTTGGCGAGTTGCATTCCTCCCCCACTGCCGAGGCCGTGTAGCACTCACCAAGTGGCCTCATCTCACAGGTACTGTATGGAGATTTATAGCTCTCGGATTGGTCAGTGCAGCGACTGCTTCTTCCCATCTACCTCCAGACTCTGGAACTCTCTTCTCCCTTCTGTCTTTCCTAATTCTTATGACCTATCTTCCTTCAAAAAGTGGATCTATCATCTCAGGGCCTCATCCTCTATATATCTAGGTCCTCTGTACTCTGACTATTTTTTCTGTCTGTCGTTTTCCATTGTGTAGCATTACCTCATATCTGTCTTGCCCTTAACCTTTTTCTTTTCCTACGTCTTGGCGTTTTCTCATGCCCAGACCTTTATATATGAGGGCAGTTTTTGCCTGTCCCAGTGTCACACGCATAAAAAAAAATACTGCGTCTCCCATCTAACTCCAGACTCTGGAACTCTTTTCCTCCCTCTGTCTTTCCTAATTCTTATAACCTAGTTTCCTTCAAAAAGCGGATCTATCATCATCTCAGGGCCTTAACCTGTCATTTCTCCAGGTTCTCAGTACTCCGACTATTCTTTCAGCCTATCCTTTTCGTACCCTATATATTTATCTCATCTCAGTCTTGACCTTAACCTTTTACTTTTTCTTGCCTGTCCCGGTGTCACACTCATAAAAAAAATATATAAACTTTTATTGTAAATAATTACAATGGAGCAAAGTAAATATGACAAAAAATACAAAATACTAAAGTTGTTGCCGAAAATGGAAGATAAAATAAAAATATGTACTTTGTATTGCATATAAAAGAATGTAAAGTGCAGTTCCCAAATCACTATAAAATAATGACTTTGAATATTTATACAAAACACTACGGACATTTTATACCATATATGATTTTTTTTTATTTCGTATGCAACTCTATGGGATAATTACATAATATTTTGCAAAAATGGGTAAAAATACAACACAAATACAATCATAAATAAATAAATAAATAAACAACAAATAAATAAATGTCTGCAGACAAGAAGAACAGTTCCATAGTTCACGATAACTATGGCAGACCCCGGTGGTAATAACATTACCAGAAATGCCTGGTAGTCGTTCTCCAGCACCCCTAGAGTGCCAACCTCGTTATATCTGACATCATCACCACAGGCCCCTGGGAAGTTATAGGGAGTTTAGTCTTTTCCAAAGGAAGACAGAGGAAAACATGAGAAAGATATAGGAAAAGGATGAGGAGGAGTATGAGGAGGAGGGAAAAAAGGTGATTTTTTTTTCAAGAAAGGACAAAGAGATAATAGTAGTAGAAGGGAAGGATGGTAAGAGGTAGAAAAATTTAGGAAGAAAAATAAAAATCATGAAATGTAGAAAAGGAATAGGAGAAAATGGCATGAGGAAGAGGAGGATTTTTAAAAGAAAATTATGAAATAAGTGTAAAAGATAAGGACTGAGGAAGTAAGCCATAAGGAAGAAGGAAAAGGATTAGGAAAGTTAAGTAAAGAAGTAGAGAAAACTGAAGAGGAATTTAGGAAACAGAGGAAAAATCATGAAATATAGAGGAAGAGAAAAGAAAGGATAGTATTAGGAAGAGTAATTTAAGAATGAAAAGGGAAAATTCAAGGAAGATAAAGAAGAAGAAGGAGAAGCAAAGATTGTATGAAGAAAAGGAAATGGGAAAATCAGGAAATAAATGGGAAGACGGAGGAAAATATGAGGAAAATAGAGGAAGAAGAGAGAAGGGATAGGAAGAGGATGAAAAATTAAGAAGGAAAAGGGAAAATCGTAGAAAACAGAGGAAGAAGAGAGGTAGAATGGTATGAAAAAAAATATAGGTGATGTTGCTTAGAAAAGGATGATGGGAAAGTAGAAGAGGATAAAGAGAGGAAATATTGTATGATGAAGAGGCATAAAGTTAATGTGCTTCAGTGAAGATGAAGAAAAATAGCAGTGGAGGAGGAAGAAGAGGAGGAGGAGGAGGAGGAGGAGGAGGAGGAGGAGGAGGAGGAGGAGGAGGAAGAAGAAGAGAGGAGGAGGAGGAGGAGGAGGAAGAGGAGGAAGAGGAGGAGAGAGAGAGAGAGAGAGAGAGAGAGAGAGAGAGAGAGAGAGAGAGAGAGAGGAGAGAGAGAGAGAGAGAGAGGAGAGAGAGAGAGAGAGAGAGAGAGAGAGAGAGAGTCTCAGCAGCAACGACTAAAAAGGAAACGAAGGAAAGGCAAACGATAATTGGAAGAGAGAACATGAAAGGAAAAAAAATTAAAATGATATATGATACAAGTAGACAAAATGGCAAAAGCAGCAATTAATCCACACCACTATTGACGGAAACCGCTTCAGCTCAGTGGTAGAGCGCGCGAGTCGGAAAGTGACAACCTAATTCATGCAGGTTTTATCCCTACGAGGGGCATTAGGAAGGACATCCAGCCTTAATCCCCCAGCTCGATCATGTCTGTGTCCACCTCCATTTGTATGGGGATTAACTGAGACAAAATAACAAAACTAAGAAAAAATAAAGTTCAGAAACTATGAACATCAACAAAAGAAAAAATAAAATAAACCATTAGAAATAACAATGAAAGAGAGGAGACATAATGGCTACTCAGACATAGAGAGACATCACAAAAGTTTCTAATTTTAATTTAAGTGAAAAGCCTAATGAGACATCGTCCACTCCAGGGATCTGTCCTAGATAATAAAATGGGCTTTTGTAGAATAATTCATTTTAGTCCTTTATTTATTTATTTATTTATTTATTTATTTGTTTGTTTGTTGTTTGTTTGTTGTTTGTTCCTAGTTTTCATCATTTGTTTGACTTTGAGGGCATCTTGTAATCATGCTAGATGCTTATTTTTTTCTCGATAATTTTTTTAATTTTGTGTTTCCTCCTTGTTTTGCTACTTAGTGGAGAAAACGGAAGTTGTGGTGGTAGTAATGATGTTACGAAGAGTGGTAGTGTTAGTTAGTGCGTGATTACGGATGGGTGTAGATTTGGTTGTGGTGTGGTTATCGAGGGTGGTAGTTATAGTTGTAGTGCTGTTATGGGTGGTGGTGGTTTAGTTATAGTATTGTTATGGATGGTGATGGTTTTAGTTGTTCGTGTTATGAATGGTAGAAGTTTTAATTATAGTGTTGCTGTGGATGGTGGTAATGAAGTTATAGTATTGTTATCGATGGTAGTAGTTGTAGTGTTGTTATGGATGGTGGTGATTTTAGTTGTTTTTGTTGTTGTTATTATGAACAGTAGTAGGTTTGGTCTTATTCTCTTTGTTATTCAGGAGGATATGACAATTTACATAAAATTGCTGGTGACATATAACACACACAAAAAAAAACTATCATGTGAATGACCCAAAAAAAAAAAAAAAATCTGAAAACTTGGAATCGAAGTCTAGATCCGGAATCCAATTACATAGGAAAATAAAAATATGCAAAATTAAAAAACAGGGACGGGCACTTCGATAAAAAAAAAATTACCAAATAACAAATACAAAAAACGCAAAAACGTAAATACACACAAATGTGTTAAATTACTTGTCATACTATTAAATATGGTAAAAGAGAAGAAACGAAAATAAAATAATGAAAAAAAAACAATAAATTAACATAACATTAACTTGAAAGAGAAGCAGAGAATGTACCACGGCAAATATATTAAAAGATATCGTAAGGAAAAGACGTTCACAAACACCAAAATCTGAGGTACAGCAGCAGATAAGGATGGCATCAGTAGTGCCAATCATGGAGTGACTCATCAAAGGGATGCTAGCACCCCATTCGGACACAGCTGCCAAAGCGATCAAAAAAAGCACTCCACCTTCCTTTCCATTTTATTCACATCTCTCTCTCTCTTTCTCTCTCTCTCTATGCATACATACATACATATATACATACATGCATACATATACATATATATATATATATATATATATATATATATATATATATATATATATATATATATATATATATATATATATAAATATATATATATATATATATATATATATATATATATATATATATATATACATATATATATATATATATATATATATATATATATATATATATATATATATATATATATATATATATATATATATATATATACACACACACACACATATATATATATATATATATATATATATATATATATATATATATATATATATATATATATATATATATATATATATATATATATATATATATATATATATATATATATCTTTATATATATATATATATATATATATATATATATATATATATATATATATATACGTATATATATATATATATATATATATATATATATATATATATATATATATATATATATATATTTCCGGTTTTACGTCACGGACTCCCTTATCTACCAAGGGCTAGGACGGTTGCCTTCTTGCGAAGGACTTGTTTCGACAAATGTAATCCTTACGCTGAGTGCATGCCTTTGCTAACCTCAGACCGTGACGGGGCGCGAACCCTCGACCTGACGCCTCAGAATCGGAGACGCTACCGACTGAGCCACGGCGACTACATATATATATATATATATATATATATATATATATATATATATATATATATATATATATATATATATATATATATATATATATATATATATATATATATATATATATATAAGTACAAACTGTTCGCATACAGCACTAAATAGTGAGGAAGCCAATCAGTGAAAAAAAATTATAAAACAAAGCTATATTTCGGATCCTAACTGGATCCCTGCTCAAGCACAACTGAGAAAAAATAACAAAGGTGGAGGAAACGTAAACAAAAGGACTCATGAGACCTGAGGGATTAAAAATATTTATGATAATAGGACAGGCCTAATCCAAACGAATTATCCTCAAGCAAAGAAGCTGCCAAGATCATTAAATCATTAACAAAGGTAAATGTTAATCCTTAAAATGATAATAGATCTGAATGAAGATAACCCCCCAATTTTTTTTATTTTTTTTCATAATTACAAAAAAAAAATATTAATTAATATGCACATACAGATATATACATATAACAACATCTGTACACACAACCCCATATACAAGAGCAGACATAATGATATCCATATATAAATACTAATACAATCAAAATGCGCATTAACGACTACAATCTGGTTGGGGGTTTATCTTGAAGGATAACTTCGTTGAGGCAGCGCTTCAGGGGGGCTTTATCAATTATGTCAGGGGTCCATTGCCCCCTATATAGATTGAAATTCTCCTTCATTTCAATGAGGGAAGATTCCACAATTTTTCGTTTGAATTGCCAAGTACTTTTAGAACATAAGAACATAAGAATAGAGGACACTGCAACATGCCTACTGGCACACACGAGGCAGCTCCATTTTTGAGTTGTATTTTCAGCATGTCTAACCTATTCTATTCTACTCTACTTATTTATTCTATTTTTCTTTTTATGATTTTTCTAATAAGCACTAACCTATTCATACTCACCCTACCTCTGTCATATGTCTATCTAATCTACATTTGAAGGTGTCTAAGGTATTGGCATTTACTATCATACTAGGAAGCTTGTTCCATGCATCAGCTACTCGATTACCAAACCAATTTTTACCAATTTCCCTTCTGAACCTAAATTTATCAAGCTTAAATCCATTATTACGAGTTCTGGTTTGATCATGAATTTTTAAAACTTTATTAATATCTCCCTTGTTAATTCCTTTAAACCATTTATACACTTCAATCATATCCCCCCTAACTCTTCGCCTCTCTAGAGAATGTAGATTAAGTTTTTTTAATCTGTCCTCATATGGTAGATTTCTGATATTGTGTATCATCTTGGTCATTCTTCGCTGCACTCTCATAAGAACATAAGAAAATAAGAATAGAGGACACTGCAACATGCCTACTGGCACACACGAGGCAGCTCCATTTTTGAATTGTACCCTCAGCATGTCTAACCTATTCTATTCTACTCTACTTATTTATTCGGTTTTTCTTTTTATGATTTCTCCAACAAGCACCAACCTATTTATACCCACCCTACCTCTGTCATATGTCTATCCAATCTACATTTGAAGGTGTCTAAGGTATTGGCATTTACTATCATACTAGGAAGCTTGTTCCATGCATCAGCTACTCTATTACCAAACCAATTTTTACCAATTTCCCTTCTGAACCTAAATTTATCAAGCTTAAATCCATTATTACGAGTTCTGGTTTGATCATGAATTTTTAAAACTTTATTAATATCTCCCTTGTTAATCCCTTTAAACCATTTATACACTTCAATCATATCCCCCCTAACTCTTCGCCTCTCTAGAGAATGTAGATTAAGTTTTTTTAATCTGTCCTCATATGGTAGATTTCTGATATTGTGTATCATCTTGGTCATTCTTCGCTGCACTCTCTCCAAGGATTCAATTTCCATTCTATAATAGGGTGACCAGAATTGCACAGCATAATCTAAATGGGGCCTAACTAATGCAAGATAGAGCTGCAAAATAACTTTTTCCGTCCTATTGCTGACGCTTCTTGAGATAAATCCTAAAATTCTGTTTGCTT
>JAXCGZ010017235.1:55000-60000 GCA_037179515.1 Halocaridina rubra | reverse complement strand
TTTACTGAGAGAGACGAGATTGCAGCTTGGAATGTCCAAATTAAGGAAAACATTGAACAGTTTAGAAAAGAGTTCCAGGAGCTGAATATGGAACATGATGCCTTGAAAACTTTCTTTGCTGATGCACTAAAGGGGAATGTGGCAGTAAAAGAGGCTGTAAAGGTGGTGGCACTGGAAAACATACAAGCAGTTGACTATAAAGAGACACTAATCGAAAAAATGAAAGACGTTGTGATGGAAAGGGCAAATCCACTGATCAAACAGGCACTTTATAAAGAGAAGACAGTGGTAATCTCAGGAGTAAGCAAATCCCAGGAGCCAACAGGGTAGGGGAGACTTGAAGAAAATAAAGCTAGGGTTGTAGACCTGATAAGAAAGCTTGGAGTAGTTTACGGTCCTGAGGATATTATAAACATTCACCAACTAGGCAAATACTCGAGGGAAGGAAAGCAGAGACCAACAAAAGTAACCTTTGAGAGAGGGGAAACATGTAGAAAAATATTGATTAGAAAAAAAAGTCTAAAAGACCTTCAAGAATTCAAAGAAGTGTTCATTAGACAATACAGAACACAGGAAGAGATGGGAAAGATAAAAAACTTGTTGCAAGAGGCAAGAAGGTTAAATGAGGAAAGAAATGAAGAAGGGAAGAAAAATTTTCATTTCAGAGTTCTTCCAGACAAAGGGGAGATAAAGAAGATAATGACAGAAGATCAGGGGATGGGGCCTCATTAAGATTGTTATACACAAATACTGATGGATTAGCTGGTAAGGCAGTAGAATTAAAAGATAGGATTCACAACAGTAAGGCAGATATAGTAGCAATTACAGAGACTAAGTTGAGTGAGGACATAAACAGTGTCACAGTTTTTCCTAAGGGCTTCAGAATATTAAGGGTTGAAAGATATGAGAGGACTGGTGGAGGGATAGCACTGTTCATAAGTGAAAGGATTCAAATTGAAGAAATAAACTTGGCTATAGAAAGTGAGTTCAAGGAATTTCTTGTTGTTCGCATAAATACTGGGTCAGAGAGCATTATAATAACTGTTGTATATAACCCACCAAGGAATCAAAATAGGCTAGAAGTTTATGAGGAAAGTTATATAGGTACTATTGAAGTCATAAACTCAGTTGTTAACATGGCACGGGAGAGAAAATGTAGGATTTTGATTATGGGAGATTTTAATCATAAAGAGATAGATTGGATAAATCTTGACCCACACAGTGGTGAGGACCCATTCGGGGCAAGATTCCTAGATTGTGTACAAGGGAATTTCCTACACCAACATGTACTGGAACCAACGAGGGCCAGGGGTGGGGATGAGCCATCACTACTTGATCTAGTGTTCACAGATAATGTGTTGGATATTGAAAAAAATTGAGTATGAACCACCAATTGGAAAGAGTGACCACTGTGTGTTGTTGATGGAGTATATCATTGAAGATATTCTGCCTGAGAGTAGAGGCACTGATGACATGAGAAGGAACTATCCGAAAGGAGATTACATCAAAATGAATGAGCTTTTTGCAATTATTGACTGGAGAACCTTATTTTACAATAAATTTGTACAAGAAATGTATGATATTTTTTTTTGAGAAATATGGGAAGATAGTAGATTGCTGCATACCTGTCACCAAAGTAGGTGTAATTCATGCCAGAGAGAAATGGGTCGATAATGATTGTAAAAGAGCTAGGGAGTGGAGAGACAAATGCTGGATAAGGTATAGGAGGAGAAAAAACATAAATGCCTGGTAAACCTACAAAAGAGCAAGAAATTATTACCTAAGAGAGTCAGAGAGAGACTATGAGAGGGACATCACAAGGAAGGCTAAAAAAATCCCAAGCTTTTCCACAGCTTTATCAGAGGAAAACTGAAGGTAAAAGAACAGGTTTTAAGGCTAAAGAGAGCGGATGGAAGCATCACTGAGAAGGATGAAGAGATCTGCAAAGAATTGAACAAGGAGTTTCAGTCAGTATTTACAGTAGAAAATACCCCACCCCCTCAGATTGCAGTGATAGAAGCTCAAGGGCTGGTATTAGAGAACATTAACCTTACAACCACAGAGGTATGCAAAGTGCTGATGGAGTTAAATGTTCATAAAGCTACAGGTCCTGATGTTATATCCCCTCATGTACTTAAAAAATGCACGCACTCAGTATCATTGGCACTAAGTATCATATTTAAAAGTCACTGAGTTAGGGGAGATTCCAAGATGCTGGAAACAAGCAAACCTGATACCTATCTTCAAAAAGGGAAGGAGGGATACGGCTCTAAACTATAGACCAATTTCCTTGACCATCATAGTTTGCAAAGTTATGGAGAAACTACTAAGGAAACATATCTGTCTTCACTTGAAATCCTTCAACTTTTTTTCAGTGAGGCAACATAGCTTCAGAGAAGGTAGATCAACAGCAACAAACTTATTAGAATTTTATGATGAGGAAAGCCGAATCTTACAGGAAAGAGAGGGCTGGGCAGATTGCATATTCCTAGACTTCCAGAAAGCGTTAGACACTGTTCCACTTGAGAGACTTATTAGGAAGCTGCAAGCAATGGCTAGAATAGGTGGAAATGTCTATGAATGGATAAAACTTGCTTAGAAGGAACGGAACAGAGGGTTAGTGTAAGACAGTGTCTGAATGGAGAAGAGTTAGTAGTGGAGTTCCACAGGGTTCAGTTTTAGGGCTACTTTTGTTCCTTGTATATGTAAATGACCTACCAGAGTCTGTAAATTCATTCACGAATATGTTTGCAGACGATGCAAAGATTGTGAAGAAAGTAGGAAATGAGAACAATGGTAGAGAACTTCAGGAAGATCTAAATAGTCTGCATGAGTGGTCAGAAAAGTGGCTATTGAAATTCAATACTTCAAAGTGTAAGGTAATGAGAATGGGTACAAGTGCAAGAAGGCCCAAGCTTGACTTCTCGGTGGCTGGAGTACAACTTCAAGAGACAGAAAATGAGAGAGATCTAGGAGTAAACATACTAGCAGATTTGTCTCCAGAAATACATATAAATAATATAGTAAAGGCAGTATATGCCTTCTTATCAAATGTAAGGGTAGCCTTCAGGCACATGGACAAGGAAATGTTCAGAAATAGTTATGTAACTTACGTGAGGCCAAAACTTGAATATGCAGCCCCCTTTTGGAATCCGCACTTGAAAAAGCACATAGCTAAGTTTGAAAAAGTTCAAAGACATGTCACGAAACTGGTGCCAGAAATACGCAATCTCAATTATGATGAGAGGCTGAGGGAATTAGACTTACCATCACTCGAAGCTAGAAGAGTGAGGGGGGATATGGTGACAGTCTTTAAATTCCTTAATGGTTATGATAGAGTGGATAGGGATCGATATTTTGATATGGCTGGCTCTAGAACTAGAGGTCATAGTTTGAAGCTTCGTAAGAAAACTTCTGTGCAGGCTGTAAGGAAATACTTTTTCAGTATAAGAGTAGTCGATAATTGTAATTCGCTAAGCGAGGAGGTAGTTAATGCTATTTCAATCAATAGTTTTAAGGACAGGTATGATAAGTATCACTAAGTATAGAATGGTACCGATCAGGAGACGGGAAGATACGAGCTTTGGGCTCTTTCCTGTAGACACAATTAGGTAATCACAATTAGGTAATCACACACATTTTACAAAATCATACTCGAACCATTCATGTATTACAAACTCAACATAAGGTAAACGAATGTAAAACCAAGGAAGCAGAACAGAAGTTCGTTCTGTCTTTGAGTATTATACGTAACCGTATCCTTATCTAATTATCTCCGGTTCATTTTATTACCAGAATGCTAGCAAAGCATCATTACACAAGGCTATATCTGCTCTACATTTTCATAGGTTCACCACAGACATCATGTCTATCAACATAGCTAACACACACACACACACACACACACACACACACACACACACACACAATATATATATATATATATATATATATATATATATATATATATATATATATATATATGCATATGTATGTATATGTATATATATATATATATATATATATATATATATATATATATATATATATATATATATATATATATATATATATATATATATATATATATATATATATATATATATATATATATATATATATATATATATATATATATATATTTATATATATATATGCATATGTATATATATGTATATGTATATGTATATGTAAATATATATATATATATATATATATATATATATATATATATATATATATATACATATGCATATATATATATATATATATATATATATATATATATATATATATATATATATATGATCCGATTTTGCTTCATGGACTCCCTTTTTAAGCAAAGGTTAGGATAGTGCCCCAATACGAAGGACTTTGGTTTTGAACGAGTGCGATGGCTACCTCGAGTGAACTCCCTTTCTAACCTCAGACCTAGGCGGGTCTCGGCCCCACAACCTGATGAATCAGAGACGCGAACGCTAATATCCAGCCACGGCTGCCTCGCCGGCCAAGGAGCTGCGCTCACACTGATACACTTGTATATACTCTGTCATTATTTTTATAACTCATAAGTTTCATTTTTTATTTGAAACCTGCGACATAGAGAAGTTCCCCTTGTCAATGCATAAGCTCCCGATAATTATGTTCCATCATAACTACCCTCATCTAACGGCGTACTCTTTAAGCGTGTCGGGTTGACGTAGGTTATCAATATGAGAAGAATGCTATGATTTCCTCCTGAGAGCATGTGGTGGATGTGAGTGTTTCTTAAAGTTTAAAAATTACCCCAAACTGGTTATCATAACATAACACCAATTTGAAATCAAACGAGTGAATTAAAAGCTACATACCATATACTGTACTACAGATACACACTTATAGCCTAGTTTTGCTCACATCTGAAACGTACTATAGATACAGACTTAACCAATCTTTTTCTTTACTCTCGTCTCATGCCTTTAACTGGAATATTATTATTATTATTATTATTATTATTATTA
>JAXCGZ010017235.1:45000-52500 GCA_037179515.1 Halocaridina rubra | reverse complement strand
TACTCCTCTAAAGTCCTTGGGGAAAAAGGGTTACCACATTTCCACCCCTACAACCCTGCTTGGATCACCCACCAGGTAGGAGGGCAAGAATTTTCTGCAGTGAGGCCCAAAAGCAGCAAATGGTTTACTCCCACTGCTTCATCACATGCAATCCCCTCACACCCATCCAGCACAGTTCACTGTGTTAGTAGGTACAAGAATTCCCTTTGGCCTGCATCACCTATACAATATCATCCTCCACTCAATCCTATCTCATGCACATTCTATTCCTTGCTCCACTGCTATACCACGTGTATCCAATGCCCTTTTCACGCCAACAAGCCATCTCATTCTAGATCTTCCTTTTGGCCTTACTCCAACCATTTCTACACTCCACACTTTCTTCACTTGTCGTTCATCACTTATCCCTTCCATGTGTCCAAACCAACTCAATGCTCTCTTATCTAACCTTACCCACAGCTTTCTTTCAAAACCCTTTCTCTACCTGACCTCGGCATTTCTTATTCTATCTATTATAGATACATCAATTAAAAATATATAATTTCTTGCATTGCATGTCTCTGTTCCATACAAGGCTGTCTGCACAATCACACCTTCATATATCCTTCTCTTTTAATTCATTCTTAAATACCTATTTCTCCTCACACTTTTCAACCCACCAAGACATTTATTTTCTTCCTTCACTCTATGACTTACCTGTGCTTCCAGTCATCCATTCCTTGCTATGTGCGACACTAGTTACTTAAAACTCTCAATTTCTCCAAGCAATATTCCAAACACTCCTACTTTCAATCTGCCAACATTAACAATCCTCGTGCATTTCATGACTTTACTTTTACCAAAAGTCACCAGCAACTTCCTTCTTTCACACACCTTAACAAACTCAGTCATCGAATGATTCAATTCATTTTCAGCATCAGCCACCAGTGCTGTGTCATCTGTGTATAGCAACTGATTTAATTTCCCCAACCTTCAATACTCACCCACTAATTCCGAACTCTGTCTAATACTCTTTCATGTAGTTTCCTTGCTGCTTCATTATAACACACATTGAATAACCATGGCACCATTACACAAACTTGACGTAACCCTACATTCTCCTTAAACCAATCACTCATACCATTTCCTACTCTCACACAATCTCTACAATTCATGTGAAAACTCTTGACTGCATTCATCAATCTTCCACTTATTCCATACAGTCCCAATACACTCCAAAACGCCTCTCTATCAACCCTGCCATATGCTTTCTCTAAGTTTATACAAGCCCAAACTGAGTCCCTACCTTTCTCTGAAAACTTCTCACACACCTGTCTTACCAAATACATCTGATCTGCTCATCTTCTTCCTCTCCTGAATCCGCACTGTTCTTCCACAGTCAGTCTCTCAGTACCTTTCCCAATGCTCTCAATTCACACTCTTCCATATACCTTGCCAACTACACTCAACAAACTAATTCCTATATATCTACTACTCATACTAATCTCCCTTCCCTTTGTAAAGAGGAGCTACACATGAATTTCTCCAATCATGCGGGACCATCCTTTTCCTAAAAGATACATTCAACAGCCTAACCATCCATTCTACTAATGTCTTCCTACGTTTTGTCAAGCATTCTACATAACACTCATCTATCCCTGGAGCTTTACCTGCTTCACTGATTTTAATATCAATTGCACCTTTTCTTTTGTTATTTCCCTATTGTTCTCTTCACCTGACATTGGCATTCTCCATTCATTTCCCACAGCTACATTCTCTGCCTCTCTATCATTTTCTTCATACAGCAGTTCCACGAAATACTCAGCCCATCTCTCTCTCTCTCACCTTTATTTCATTTACTAGAGATGTCCATTTGCACTTTCACCTCTCCTCCCTACCAGACTCACCTCTCCACACTCTTTTTCACTTCCTTCCAGAACATCATTTTATTCATATCAAAATTTCAGAAAAGGACCTACCCCATCTCACTTCCACTTCTCTCTTTGCTTCCTGCACCTTGTACTTTGCTAACATCCTCTTTGCAATATGCCTTTCTTAGCTTGCTAAAGACAAACAACGCATCTGGTCCTTATGGTATCCCTTCAAGGTTCCTTAAGGAGTTTGCAGATCAAGTGGCTCCCGTACTATGTCGTCTTTTTCACCTCATTCTGTCAACCATTATCTATCCATTATATTGGAAGGATGCTCTGGTGCAATCTGTTACTAACAAACAAACAAACAAACAGTTATTTCTATTTTTGTACAATGTCTATTCATTTACAAAATTAAGAGTAACTAATAAGTAGACATGTAATTGAACTAATAAATAAGAAGGTAATACATATACTTAAAATAAATATAGCTTTCCTAGAAAATTATAATACTATAATAACAATGTTAACAATAATGTTAATAATAAAGTAGTAATAATAACATTCGATATAGGATCGTTAGTATCGGCATCATCACCATATTTGTATTCCTTACAATGAGGATAATTAATTCTTAACCTAAGAGAACAAAGAAGGCAATATCAGTTTACACATAGAGTGGTTAGTGTTGAGGGAAATTGCATTAAATCATTAAGTTTAATCAATGATCTTTTGCAATCCCCATCTATCTCTCTTCTTCATGTCTTTGCCGACGATTATACCCTTCACTTTTCCTCTCCCTTACCTTCACATCCTTCATCTGCTACTCGTAATCAGTCTCGTATCACTCTTTCTTCTACTCTCAAGTCCGATTTGCAGAGGGTATCTGAGTGAGGCACCCAAAAGTTTGTTAAATTTAATGCCTCCAAAACACAGTATCTGGCTATCTCTTTATCTTCTTCTCCTTCTGATAGGCTGGCCATGGCACCAGCCGTCCATTGAAAGACTTCGACTGAAGGTATTAGGATACAACTAGGATTGGTCCAAACAGTTCTGGGTTGAGTCTTCCTTCAGGACGGTTCTTTCCTCATGCCTACATCTATACTGAATATTCTAGTGTATTCATTACACATCTCTTGTTATTCCATTACATTTGACAAGTCACAACACTCCCCACATCTGCCTCTTTTTTCCTCATTTTTTATTATTTAAGGAAGGTTCACAGCTAATGGCTCCCAGTACCCAGCAAAGAGAGGTGCGAAGAATCTCTGGAGATCGTGTTGACTCCACTATTGGCATGAGGGCAGACACACCTGGTGGTAGTAATGGTTCTGCCCTTAACCTTGCACCTTCCAATAGATCTGCTTCTTTTACTCTTCACTATTCTAACAATCGTGGGCTGAATTCTAATCTTTCATCTGTGGAGCAGCACTTGAGTACTTTCCTCCCTAAGCTCCTCCTCCTATCTGAAACCCAGCTGTCTATACATACTTCCACTGACCCATTTCAAATCTCTCACTATAATCTATGTACTCATTTTTGCTTCAAAGGTGGGGTCTGTGCTTACTGCAACACTAGCACTCCTATTGTGTGGCTCATGGACCTTGAGTCTCCTGACTTTGATGTTCTCTGGTTAAAAGTCTATCTCTCCACTACCACTATTTTACATTGCTTCTGCTACGGTTCTCCAAACTCCACCGAGTTTGTGAATTTATTTGAATATCTGTCCTCGTGCCATGAGTCCTTGCTATCTTCTCACCCACATGCCGAATTCTCTACATTAGAGACTTCAGTGTACACTACAATGAGTGGCTTCATTCTTCTCACACTGATGTGGGATGAAGTGAGGCCCTTGCTTTCTCTATTACTCACGATCTGGAGCAAATTATCAAACATCCTACTCGTATTCCTGATCATCACGAACATGAAGCAAACACTCTTGAGCTATTTCTTACTTCTAACCCTTCAAACCACTTTTACTCTGTGCTTTCCCCTCTTGGTAAATCTGATCACTCTATGATCTCAATTCCTTCCATATCTGCTACCCCTTCACCAATCTGTCCTACTCAGTGCCGCCTTTGGCACTTTGAGAGTACCCAACATGAAAATTTACGTAACTTCCTCTTTGACTTCCTTGGGATGAGTACTGCTTTCAGTCCTGCAACCCTGATCGGGTAGCTCTAAAAGCTGCCGAGATCATGACCACAGGAATGGAGGCATACATCCCCTCTTCTACAAAAACTTTCTCTTCCCCTAAACCTTGGTTTGATCATGCCTGCTCCATGGCTATCCAAGCCAGGAATCAGGCACACCGATCTTACCAAGCTTCTCCTTCCGATTTAACTCGCTCTGCTTTTATTGTAGCTAGGAATCGCTGTACTTCTCAGATTCGGAGGTCTAAGGCTTCCTTTATAAAGCTGATTACCTTAATTCTTCTCCCACTGACAAATGCTTCTGGTCCTTAGCCAAAAACCTCTCCAAAAACTTCTGTAACTCATGCTTTCCCCCTCTCATTCGTTCTGATGGTTCTATAGCTTGCTCTCCCACTGACAAGGCCACTCACTTCGGCTCTCATTTTTCTGCCAACTCTTCTATAAACGATTCCAGAGCACATGTCCCTTAATCTTTACCCCTCTCTAACCCTATGTCCTCCCTCATCCTTTCTTCATGCAAAGTTCATAAGGTTCTTTGCTCGGTAAAGATGAACAAGGCATCTGGTCCCGATGATAGCTCTGCAAGTTCCTTAAGAATTTGTAGATGAACTGGTTCCCATGCTTTGCTGTCTTTATCGCCTCATTCTGTCAACCAGTATCTATCCTTCATCTTGGAGGCATGCTCTAGTTCAACCTGTTCCTAAGAAGGGTGACCGTTCTATTCCTTCAAACTATCGACCTATTGCTCTAACCTCCTCTATGGCTAAAGTTTTCAAAACTTTGCTGAATGCTCACTCCTTGAAACGCCTTGAATCTAACTCACTTATATCCAATCACTAGTAAAGCTTTTGCAAGGCAAGATCCACTGGTGATCTAAAGTCCTATCTTACTCATGTATGGTCATCTTCTCTGAGGAACTATGGGGAGTCCTTTGTCATCGCCCTTGATATCTCTTAGGCATTTGACAGAGTCAGGCCTAAAGGCTCTGTTAGTCAAACCCCTCTGCCTAAGTCTTTACCCCTTCTTTCCATTCTCTGATTTCTTACTGACCGTTTTATACTGGATATGTTAATGGTGAGACATCTAGCCCTTTCTCTGTTACCAGTGGTGTTCCACAAGGCTCTGTTCTTTCACCTACTCTGTTCTGTCTCTTCATCAATAATCTTCTACAATCCCCATCTCCCTCTCTTCTTCATGCCTTTGCTGATGATTCTACCCCACACTTTTCCTCTGCCTTTTCTTCACAACCTTCATCTGCTACTCGTACTCAGTCTCGTATCAATCTTTCTTCTACTCTCAAGTCCGAATTGCAGAGAGTATCTGAGTGGGGCACTCAAAATTTAGTTAAATTCAATGCCTCCAAGGCACAGTTTCTGGCTATCTCTTTATCTTCTTCTCCTCCTGATAACCCTATTGTCTTCGAAACTAACAAAATTTATCCTCTTAATTCTATCAACATATTAGGAATCCATATAGCCTCTAACTTGTCTTGGAGGAATCACATAATCCAAATTTCTATATCTGCATCCAAAAACTTGGGGGTTCTGTGTCTATTTCGCCATTACTTTTTCTCTTTACAGTTACTTAAAATCTATAAAGGTCTTATCCGTCCCTGCTTAGAATACTCCTCACACATCTGGGGTGCTTTTTCTTATACTTATCTCCTTGATAGGGTTGAATATACGGCAGTCAGACTCAATAATGATCGTTCTCTTACTTCTAATCTGGATTCTCTCTCTCTTCACTATAAGATATCATCCCTCTATCTTTTCTATCGCTACTACTTCCATCGCTTCTCTGATGAGTTGGCGAGGTGCATCCCTCCCTCACTGCCGAGGCCGCATACCACTCGCCAAGCGGCCTCATCTCACAGGTATGGTGAGATTTGTAGTTCATGTAGTGGTCGGTGCAGCGACTGCTTCTTCCCATCCACCTCCAGACTCTGGAACTCTCTTCCTCCTTTTGTCTTTCCATATTTTTATAATCTATCTTCCTTCAAAAAACGGATCTATCGTCAACTCGGGACCTAATCCTCCATATATCTAGGTCCTCAGTACTTTGACTGTTTTTTTAGTCTATCCTTTTCCTTTGTATTCCATTACCGCATCTCTGCTTTGTCCATAACCTTTTCCTTTTCCTTCGTCTTAATGCTTTCTCGTGCCCAGGCCTTTATTGATGAGAGCATTTTTTGAGCTGTCCCGGTGTAACACTCATTAAAAAAAGAAATTTGCCTCTCTATTACCTATGTGCAACCAGATAGGCTATAATAATAATAATAATAATAATAATAATAATAATAATAATAATAATAATAATAATAATAATAATAATAATAATAATAATAATAATAATAATAATTAGTATTATTAAACAAGTCCTTCGTAAGAAGGCAACCGCCCTAGCCCTTAGTAAAAAAGGGAGTTCGTGACGTAAAACCGAATCAGTAATAATAATATCTACCAACACCGTAAGTCATAAAGAAAAACTGCGAAATATTTCTACCTGAGCCCCAGAAAGCAGAAACATAACGAGGGTAAAACCTTACAAATTTTAATGGTTGTTGAGCGATATACTAACATAGGAAACTGAACTGGCGTTCGCGAAAATTGACATTTTTCTCTAGCCTTTCATATTACTGAACCTGAGAGAGAGAGAGAGAGAGAGAGAGAGAGAGAGAGAGAGAGAGAGAGAGAGAGAGAGAGAGAGAGAGAGAGAGAGAGAGCTGCTCTCTTTGCTAAAGCACCCATAAAGCGTAAGGACACGCCACTCAACACCCGCTCCCCAATGTTTTTCCTAAGAGCAGGCTACCGTCTTCTCTTCGATACCCTCTCGTCCACACCTGTCATACTTTTAAATATAGACCTTATCCATTAGCTGGTTCATTTCCTTTATAAAATTGCCTCTTACCATACACAAACAATTAAAAGCTCAATATAGTAGTAATTTTTGGTGTATTTTTCATACCAATAACGAGATTATTATTGGTGAAATGTGAAATCCGTTTTCGGATGAAATGATAGCAGTAAGGAATGCCGACACTGCAGTTTTGTGATACTTTTGATATATTGAAATATAGGGGGCCACGGTAGCTCAGTGGTAAAGCACACTAATTGGGAAGTGACAAGCCATACTTTCTAGATTTGGAACGCACCGCGGAGGATTATGAGGGGCATCCAGCTATAATTCCATTGCTCAAAGTCGTCTGGCTCTACCCTCTATTTGTGTGATGCAAAATTGCAATAAAAAAAAAAACTCAATATATTGCCTACTGGGTTCCTTTTTTGCCACTATTACTAGAATAGCCCTATTTGAAACCCCAAAGAAACAGGCTTCAAAATTAATACCAAGGAAAGTACGAAAAATTCCTTGTCGTAAGGCATATTAAAGATGCCTATAGCTTCACAAGGCATTTCGGGGATGCCTAAATGTGCCGGGTGGCAGTGACGCCCACGATGCCCCACCGACCGCCATGAGTAGTTACAAAGAGTCAGTAAGAG
>JAXCGZ010017235.1:27500-40000 GCA_037179515.1 Halocaridina rubra | reverse complement strand
AGATTTAAATAGTCTCCATGAGTGGTCACAAAAGTGGCTAATGAAATTCAATACTTAAAAATGTAAGGTAATGAGAATGGGTATAAGTGCAAAAAGGACCAAGCTTGACTACTCAGTGGCTGGAGTACAACTTCAAGAGACAGAGAATGAGAGACATCTAGGAGTAAACATACTGGCAGATTTGTCTCCGGAAATACATATAAATGGCATAGTAAGGGAAGTATATGCTTTCTTAGCAAATGCAAGGGTAGCCTTCAGGAGCATGGACAAGGAATTGTTCAGAAATATTTATTTAACCTATGTGAGGCCAAAACTTGGATATGCAGCCCCCTTTTGGAATCCGCACTTGAAAGAGCACGTAGCAAAGCTTGAAAAAGTTCAGACATGCCACGAAACTGGTACCAGAAATACACACACACACACACACACACACACACACACACGCACACACACACACACAATATGATAAGTATCACTAAGCATAAAATGGAACCGATCAGGAGACGGGAAGATACGAGCTTTGGGCTCTTTCCCGTAAGCACAATTAGGTAATCACAATTAGGTAATCACACACACACACTCACACGCACACACACACACACAGACACACACATATATATATATATATATATATATATATATATATATATATATATATATATATATATATATATATATATATATATATATATATATATATATATATATATATATATATATATATTGAGGGGGGATATGGTGACAATCTGTAAATTCCTTCATGGTTATGATAGAGTGGATAGGGATCGATATTTTGATATGGCAGGCTCTAGAACTAGAGGTTATAGTTTGAAGCTTCGTAAGAAAACTTCTTTGCAGGATGTAAGGAAATACTTTTTCTGTGTAAGAGTAGTTGAAAATTGGAATTCGCTAAGCGAGGAGGTAGTTAATGCTATCTCAATCCATAGTTTTAAGGACAGGTATGATAAGTATCACTAAGTATAAAATGGAACCGATGAGGAGACGGGAAGATACGAGCTTTGGGCTCTTTCCCGTAAACACAATTAGGTAATCACAATTAGGTAATCACACACACACACACACACACACACACACACACACACACACACGTAGGTCATTTACATATACAAGGAACAAAAGTGGCCCTAAAACTGAACCCTGTGGAACTCCACTACTAACTCTTCTCCATTCAGACACTCAGTGTCTGAATGGAGAAGAGTCAGTAGTGGAGTTCCACAGGGTTCAGTTTTAGGGCCACTTTTGTTCCTTGTATATGTAAATGACCTACCAGAGTCTGTAAATTCATTCATGAATATGTTTGCAGATGATGCAAAGATTGTGAAGAAAGTAAAAAACGAGAACAATGGTAGAGAACTTCAGGAGGATCTAAATAATCTGCATGAGTGGTCAGAAAAGTGGCTAATGAAATTCAATACTTCAAAATGTAAGGTAATGAGAATGGGCACAAGTGCAAGAAGGCCCAAGCTTGACTACTCGGTGGCTGGAGTACAACTTCAAGAGACAGAAAATGAGAGAGATCTAGGAGTAAACATACTGGCAGATTTGTCTCCAGAAATACATATAAATGGCATAGTAAGGGCAGCATATGCATTCTTATCAAATGTAAGGGTAGCCTTCAGGCACATGGACAAGGAAATGTTCAGAAATATTTATGTAACCTATGTGAGGCCAAAACTCGAATATGCAGCCCCCTTTTGGAATCCGCACTTGAAAAAGCACATAGCTAAGCTTGAAAAAGTTCAAAGACATGCCACGAAACTGGTGCCAGAAATACGCAATCTCAGTTATGATGAGAGGCTGAGGGAATTAGACTTACCATCACTCGAAGCTAGAAGAGTGAGGGGGGATATGGTGACAGTCTTTAAATTCCTTCATGGTTATGATAGAGTGGATAGGGATCGATATTTTGATATGGCTGGCTCTAGAACTAGAGGTCATAGTTTGAAGCTTGGTAAGAAAACTTCTTTGCAGGATGTAAGGAAATACTTTTTCAGTGTAAGAGTAGTTGATAATTGGAATTGGCTAAGCGAGGAGGTAGTTAATGCTATCTCAATCCATAGTTTTAAGGACAGGTATGATAAGTATGACTAAGTATAAAATGGAACCGATCAGGAGACGAGAAGATACGAGCTTTGGGCTCTTTCCCGTAAACACAATTAGGTAATCACAATTACGTAATCACACACACACACACACACACACACACACACACACACACACACACACACACACACACACACTATATATATATATATATATATATATATATATATATATATATATATATATATATATATATATATATATATATATATATATATATATATATATATATATATATACTGAACATATATATATATATATATATATATATATATATATATATATATATATATATATATATATATATATATATATATATATATATATATATATATATATATATATATATATATATATATATATATATATATATATATATATATATATATATATATATATATATATATATATATATATATATATATATATATAAACTAAAGACAGAAATTCGCAATCTTAGATATGAGGAGGGTCCGAGGGATTTAGACTTATCATCACTCGAAGCTAAAAGGGAGAGAGTGATGTGCTGACGGCTTTTAAATTCCTTTATGGTTTTGGCAGACAGTGAGCAGTATTTTGAAATGGCTGGATCTAGACCTAGAGGTCATAGTTTGGAGTTCGTAAAAAAAAACTTCTTCTCAGGATTTAAGGAAGTACTTTGTTTTTAGTGTAAGAATAGTTGATGAGAATTCGCTAAGCGAGGAAGTAGTTAATGCTAACTGTATTTATAGTCTTAAGGGAAAATATGATAAGTATAATTGAGAATAATGGAACCGACCATGAGATGGGGAGTTACGAGCATAGGGCTCTTTCCCGTAAGCATAAATATGTAATTACAGTTACGGAATTATATAAACTATGTATATCAGCGCAATATATATTATTTACTCATGATGGTGTCTTAGAATTTGTAAGATATATATTGAAAGAAATATCTGTGCTCAAATATTAAGAATTAATGTGAATGGTTTATTATTAGATAATAGAACGTATGACATTTATTCATCCTAAGGATCTTTCAAAATCTACAATGGTTACCCCAAATAACTTTTTGAAAGACTAAAGAAAACTGTAAATTTTGTAATATAGACTATGATAGAATATTATCAGCTTCTATAACAATTTCTTCGATCAGGTATACTCTTTTATTAATTGTATTACTATTCAAAACGTTTATCAGTTTACCTTTTCTTTAATGACAGTAAATAATTATTAAAATTTCTGTTTTCACGTTATATAATCCCAGGTCTCTATTGAATGAAGAGGCGAGGGACATTGATAGCACTAGAGACCAACTATATGCCTACTATATAGCTGGGCATAAGCTCCCTATCTATTCATGTGGAACCCAGTGGCCTTCAGGGAATGGCTGAATAATCAAGTAGACCTATCGAAAACCACCGACCCCATGATTAATTACTCAATTTAAACGGTAACGACAGGAGACCATCAAAGCTAACCCAACCCCAAGCCGGGATTGTCCCTGGGACCAGTAAATTACCAATCTCAGATGCTACCACAGTGCCACAATGTTGCAAATTATATAAGAATGCAGCATTGATGTCTTTTGTGTTCCTTTTAACTTCTTAGATGCTTTTTCCAAGTGAAATTTTACAATATTATAGTTTTGATTAGACCTTTCATTTACAATAGAGCACTTTGCAAGCCATGAGTTTATATTCAAAGAGACTTTTAGGAGTGAATAATGTATGTCGCCCATACCCGAATTACTGGAAATTACAACGAATGAGCAAACTTTGACAAATTTTTCATGATTAACGGAAAGGTCACCATTAATAGGTTAATTTAAAAAAAAAATTACCATATGACCAAAGGAAGCTATAAATTTAGGTGTAGGGAAATTACAAATATGTAAGTTTATAAAAAGCTTTTATAGCCTTGGAGTTTTGGTCTTTGTAAAGTTATAAATTCCATACTGCTCTCTCTGCATGTTTAAGAAGAGTTGGTTAATTACTGTGAGTTCCACTAGCATGCTTTGTTGCTGGTCGCTTCATGTGACACTAGTAATTCCCATTCGAATGGGGGTGGAAACAGACAGTTAAGACATAAATAAATCAGTATTTAAAACGAAGGGTTCGTGGAGAGAATTCAAGATACAGTAATCTATTATGAAATCACGCCTGCTGTTGTTATTCTCTAAGCTGCCTGGCCGAAGCTCCGAGTCCCTGAAGAAGGTCATTGCTGCTTCTCTTTTGCTGCACCCCTTTTGAGTTGCTTGGCAACTTCTAATTTAGAGCTCTTGAGGGTGGCCCACGACGAAGACGCCATCATTCCAGGTCCTGGAATAGTTGTTTTCCTCCTTCAGAGTTTTTTGTCACAATAACAAAAAACCTTCCCTTAAAAACCACAGATTCGAATATGTAGTTTATCTTTCCCAGACCTACAAGTGTATATAAATGGTTTGAAATAAAAGAAAAATACTGTAATTGGCTACATCACTATTATTACAAAATAATTATCACAGCAAAATATTTAATAAATGAAATTTACACAAGATAACATATATGGAAGAAAATATAAAGTCATCGATATATCTATCAAAATTAAATTTTTACAATTAACAAAATTCTTCACAGCATATAACCACATGCTTTGTTTTTATTTTTCACTATCATTTTCCTCTCCATAACAGGACTTTTAGTCAATGAACATTATTAGTTCAAATGCAAATAACATATTAGAAATTAAGTGCATAAGTTCAAATGCACTTAACATAATACAATTTACCTGCATGATTTCAAATACAGCTAACATATTACAAATGAATGCATGAATTCACATGAATTTTACATCCTAGAAATTAAATATATTCAAATACAGTTAACATATTACAAATTAACTGCAAGAGTTCAAAGACAGTTAACATTTTACCACTTAATTGCATGAGTTCACATGAATTTAACATATTAAAAATTAAGTTTGAATTAAATATGCATGCGTTTTTCTATGAATAGAATCATTTTTCGTAAAAATACAACCTACAAAATACTTACCACTTGCAAATTATCACTCAGTGCATCAAAAAGAGATGTGTAAAATAATTAGCATTCCAATAGGCAGAACGTAGCAAATAATAAGTCAAAAAACAAAAAACAATGTAGATAACTGAGAAGAAAAAAAATTCTGAGGGTCAATCTATGTACAAAGTACATACTTTTCGTCAACTTGTATGTTAAATATGAAAATTACATCTGGAGTTAAATTATAAATAAGGGGAAGCTGAAAAACAAAATAGATTCTTTGGAAGTCAGTCTATGTACAATTAAAGTACATATTAATCGCTTACTTGTATATACAATGTGAAAATGACCGAATACAGCAGTACCGGAATGGAACATCTACGTGATGCTGTTTAGGAGCTGACGTTTAGTGTGGCAGTTTTGGCATCATTCGTTTTGTAGTGATACTTAGATTAGGCTATGTTTTCGGAATATAGAAATACTTAGTGTCCGAACGTTCGTCGGGAAATGGGTTGTCGCCAAAATGGGCTTAACACCCAACCATCCAGAGCCAAAACAGCTTCACCGAAATGTACCAAACATCAGCAGTGCCATTCTTACGACAGTTCAATATATTTTCTTGCAACAAGCCTGGTTGTTCACAAAGTATGAATTGGCACTGACAACTAACTTCATCCGAGGTGCAAAATGGGTATTGCAATAGTGCCAAACAATATGAACTGACACTGACGACTTACTTTAAATGAGTTGTAAATGGATCCTTGTCACCATTTTCTCCAAACAACATCCAAAAATTTTAGCAATACTAAAATAATTATATTCTATTCTTATAAATTCATAAAAAGTATTCATTCGATACTAAGCGTCTATATTTATATATTTCATACAATAGAATTATTAATATGACCAAACAGGATGCCACGAATTTACAATGTTATGTCAGGTTTATGTCAGCTTCAGCACATAATATGTATACTGCGGTATGATTATAATGCATATGTATTTTGTGAATGACAATACTATTATTAATATGACCAGACGTGATGCCACGAATTTACAATGTTTTATGTCAGGGTGATGTCAGTTTCAGCAAATAACGTGTATACTGCAATATGGCTATAATACATATGTATTTCGTGAATGACCGATGAAATAGTGGATGGAAGCAATATATACAATGAACATCTTAAAGCTTTCAAGACCATCTCGTACCACCAATAAACAGTATTATTCTTCAGAGATGACTCAAACAATATCATCTATATTATTTACAAATGACTTAGTACCTTACTTTTCAAAGATGACTTAAATAATATTATCTAATATTATCTACAAATAACTAAAAAATTTCATTGTTCCATTTTCACAGACTACTGAGATTCTAGGCATGACTACACAAAGAATTTCTTATGGATATTTAAATACAGAATTATACAATCTCAAAGAAAAAATAGACATGCAAACAAAGTTGTCATGAATCTAAAATACGTAATTCATTAATATAGGACATATGGCTAGCCGACAGACCACACTCTGCTCACAAAAATGTTCATAGGTGTAATAACTTTCATATAATAGCATTATAAGAGCAACTGACATCTACAAGGAGAACAAGGCTAAGAAATATATTTCAGGGATTATAAAGGGAGGCAGTATGGTGGCGATAAATTTGTAACAAATATGCAATAACTTTGTAATGAATTTGTAATATCAGTCACTGAACTACATTAGACACGAAATTTTGCATAATTTATATGGTAAAGACCAATTTACGGAAGCTAGCATAGGCTAATAAATTTCATGATTTCTATACACAGTCACTAATAATAATAATAATAATAATAATAATAATAATAATACCTCATCTAAAATATCAGTCTGCACATTCATACAAAAATATACCTTTTTCTGGTTACTTTTAAAAAACTTTATCATTCAGTAAATAGTACTCAGAATACAGCCATTCCTATAATGAAAATGTAAATGTATTGTAACTGGACAGGTTGACAAAAAAGGCTATTTATTAACTGATCACCCAAGTTTAAGCCACTTCCGAGTCTTATAAAGATGAGTAAGCCCAAGACTTTAAATAAACAGGTAAATTGTTAGGTTAGGTTTGGTCTGGCTGGGTTAGGTTAGGTTAAATTTGGTTAGCTAAAGTTAATTTACTTTAGGTGACTTGCCTTGTAAATATGAATAAACCTAGGGCACCCTGAGGTTATACTTCTTTATAAGATCCCACTTCCTTGTCTTTTGTATATTTTATGACATCTATATCCAATATTACTGTAACCCTTAAAGTTTTCTTGCTTTCAATGTTATCTAAAGAGATTCATCAGGCTACACTAACTCAGTAATACTAAAGAAAGCACACACAGAAATATAATGTAAAAAACATCCAATACTGCATATTTTTTGAGAGCGGTCCATGCAAATCTGTTTGTATCGTCGGAGGAAACATTTTTCTTTGCAGAACTTTAAAAAATCTGGAGTAAATAGGTTTAATTACCTGATGTTATTACAGTTTCTTCATGTAACTACAGACTCCAATTTTAAACACTGTATACAGCTAATGTTAAGCACCTTCTTATATTGTGCTTGGAAACAGCGTCATTACTCATTTACTAGTACAGTATGAAATCGTTTGCTGTTTATGTGTCACTATTAATCCCCATTCGAATGGGGGTGGATGCACAGAGGTTGGAGACAGGGAATTATGACTGGATGCACTTCCTAATGCCACGCAGTGTACTAAAACATGGGCATGTCACTTTCCAAGTTGAGTGTTTTGTTCACTGAGATAACACAGGTGTGGTCGGTCAGTGATGGAGCGTGTGAGTTGACAAGCGACTAAAACAAGGTCAATGCCACCATGGGGCATTGTGTAAGGCCTCCAGCTTTCTTCCCTCAGCACCAACATGTCTCTGTCCATCCCTATTTGAATGGCTAGTAATCACAACACAAAAAGGTGCATTTACTGTATTTCATAAATCCTATATACCCATATATTGGAAAATTTGAATGTAAAGAAAATCAGAACAAGTTCTCATTAATGTCTTCTCATTCTGTCATGTATAATATCAGCTTTTAGAGGCGGAAATGTATAGGTATTCCTTATTGGGTCATCTTCTGTAAAGACGGCAACTTCTGTTATAGCAATCCAGGATTTTTGCTTGGGTCCAATAGTAATTCTGATACACTGGATCCCTCGAGGAAAAAGCTGACGCAGATGTTTCGTATCCAGTTCTCCGTTCTTGAAATCCTGCACTGAAGTAAAATCTTTACACGTTGCCTTTTTGGGGTTCTCCATTTTTATAAAAGCTTGAGAAACTTCTAGGCTCCCATACAGGAGCCGATCTCGTATCTGAAATAAGGAAAGTGAGCAAATAGTCTGCTTGTGGTGCATAATGAGGCTTTGCTACCTCTCCTCATGATCAGTTGTGGCAACAATACTGGTTCATCAGGATAAGGTGTTTGCCATTTTATATGTCATTATTATTACCCAATCGAGTGGGGATGAACACAGAAAGGTTAGAGCTAGATTTAAGGATGACTGTCCTTCCTAACACCCAGCAGTGGGATCAAATGCTGGTATGTCACTTCCAGAGTCAAGTGCTCTAACCAGTCTGCTACTGTATTCCATCATCTCAAGATATAATATTGTAAAACGATATACTCTACATTTCTGGGCTTTACCACGAGTATGTCACTTCCTGAATAGAGCGCTTTAACCATTGAGCTACCACGGCACTCCTATCAGGATTATGTGTTACACTGCGATAAAAAGCCTAAATGACATACAGTATAGTACTTTACGCATACACAGAACAACCTCTCTCCATTACCTTTTTGCTGATGGCTGCCCCAGTCAGCACCACTACCCTTGATACTTTCAGGGGCTCAGGGAACAAAATATCAAAAGTGTCACCAGGTTTTGGAATACCCCAGAACATGCCCGGTGCGGAAGAATATGCATGTTCGGCTAAGTAGGCCTTGTACTGTCGTATCGTTGTGACAACGTCTGCCGTTGGATTTACGTGAGAGTATCGTCTCTTTACCAAGCTGAAAATACAAAAATCATTGTAAAAATTACGAGAAACACAATATTCAGAGCCCAAATGGAACTTTTCCCTAAAGATCTATCTGATTATTCAGCCGCTGCCTGGAGGTCACTGGGTCCACGTGAGTGGATAGGGGGCTTAGGCCCCAGCTATGTGGTAAGTATATAGTCAGTTTCTGTGTTATTACTGCTCACTGCCTCTGTCATTCATTGGAGACCTTTGACCTTTACAAAAGCAAAATTTACTCTGAAATTACTTCGAAACATAGATGGAAGAAAGAGGTTTTCTTTTGTCAATGATTCCACTAACTCAGCAAAAAAACAAGTACAATTTTGGAAATATAAAGCTAGTTGTAAAGCTAATTCTTCCAAGAAAAAAAAGGGATCATATTATAACAAACTTTAATATCCTCTCCGTAGAAGTGGGCAACACAGACGTCGCTTTACAGATATTCTAATATTGTGTAAACTCCTCATAATTTTACAATTAATCTCTATTCGAATAGAGATGGGCACAGACATGTTTGAAACCGGGGATTAAGACTGGCTGCCCTTCCTAATGCCCCTCTCAGATCGAACTTGTGTTAGTCGGCTTGTAGTTTCCCGACTCATGCACTTCAGCTGGAAAACTTTGGCTCCCTATACATTCTCATCATATAGTTATCCATACAGAAGTCATCATTATCTCTTCCTTTTTTTAGAATGCCTGAGGAGGGGGCAAAAATACCTCCTCTGTCTTCCCCTGCTTGTTACAAAAGTCGACTAAATGGGGCTGAGCAATGAGACTGGGAATCCCTTCTTTGTATTTTCCTCTTAAAGTCATGTGATTTCCTTTGACTCAGCCACCTCCCTTATAAGGATGATATATGGCTTTTGTATACAGATATACAAACAAAATTTGTGTACTGAAAATCATGTCTAGTTCAACAGTATTGATGTAACCACATTCTTCTGATAAATCAAGTAATATCTAATACATTGCTACATCTATGGAGCTGGAATAGCAACGCCTTCAACATAGATCTTTCCTCTGGATCGGTATCTGAGAAGAGGAGCAGCAAAAAAACCCAACCTGTCACAAGCAACCCCTGTCCCTCACGAGGCTTGAGAATCTGGGAGAGGCTTCAGTCATCAGGACGAGTACCTCATCTCTCAACTCAACACACAAAATAATACAGTTTTTCCTACATCGAGGAATAACTCTCTGAGGGTCATTTTCCAAAAACTCCTTCTGGTTGGAGACTTGGATATCGACCCAGGAAATACAATATGGTAGATTGCAATGCACACAAACACAGGGGCACCAACAATTTATACACTCCATGAGAGGTCTGGGGGAAATCCCAGGATTGGCAGTGAGCTCCCTTGGTGACTCGAGGCTGTTCGGAGAGGCAGTTCATGCACTCTACCATTGAGCTACCTAAGTGTCATCGAAAACAGCACATAAAACAAAGAAAACATCAAACACAAAGAAAACATACAAATAAGAAACACAAACACAAAGAAAACCTTACCTGAATGTATTATCTTTTAAAGACTGGGTTTTATTTGCTAAAGTAGAATGAACACCAATATGCTGGAAAAGCCCTGGTACTCTTCTAGTAGGATGATCCTTAGGAGGCTTTTCTGGTGCCATCAGTGATACCCAGTGGTTAATCAGAACATCTACTGGATGCTCCCGATAGAACAAAAGAAGAAAAGACACCAGTCGGTCTAAATCATGACAACGAACAAGTTGTCCTATTCCCAAGAAGCCAGCGAGCTGAAAAGCCAAAGAAAAATTTTGGGATCATGTAAAGATGAGTAACCCATATAACCCCATGTAAAGCTTAATAACTCCGTAAATGGGTAGGTGAGTTTAGGAGTATTAGGTTGATTTCGATTTGGTTGAGTTAGGTGACATGTATTGTAAATATGAATAACCCTAGAACACCTTGGGGTTACTCTTCTTTACAAGAACCAAGAAATCAAACAAGGAAAAATATAAAATAAGCAACTACTCTTGTGCATTATTCAATTCTAATACTGTACTGTCAATTCTTGCTGAACTTCAGTATAAAACTGTATTGATAGATGATAAATAACAGTAAAATTCTGAGTATCATTCAATTCTGATACAGTACTGTCAAATCACACTGAACTTCAATATAAGGACCGTATTAATATATTAATATTCCAAATAACAGAAACAAAGAACTAATATGTTTGCTAAACTCTAATCCTATTTAAGCATTAACGGCTGAAAACTATTTTTATTATTGTATCTGCATTTATTTTGGGAAGTGGAGGGGAGATAGAATTTCATACTTATACTTCCTAGATATTATACAACCATATACTGTACAATGGCTGCAATTCCCCTTGTGAGGAGGGTGGCAGAGTCAGCAGAGACATTCACCATGAGCTAAATACCTCGATCACTCATCTCTGCTTAAGAACATTCAACATACCTGGAGAGATATCCAGTGATGAGATTTATGGAGGGAAACGAAATCTTTAATGGCTGTGACGAAATGCTTAGCGCTAAGCACATCGTCTTCCAATACCAAGTAGTAAGTGGAAGGCTGACGCGTCCAGACGTACCAAAAGAGAAAGGCAAAATCTAATACCTGAAATAGCAATGCAGATTTTTATAAATCTATCTATTATATTTATGGTATGCATGTCTAATATGTGCACCTTTACCCCCTTAAGGGCAGGCACTATGCACATATAATCCCCTCTCCTCTTCTTATATGATTCTGAATTCCCTATATTGCATTGATGTGTTGTAGTGGTTAGAGTTCTCGACTCGGGGGAAGTGATAGATTAGCGATCGAGTCCACTGCGATAGCGTAGTCCCCAGATCAACTAACAATCATTATCATAAGGATTTTCCAGTCTAACAGTTATGAGAAGAGTTACTATTCACCATGACCTCTGGGTACAGCATCTAGGACATATAACCAATAAACAATTGGCAATAACTAACCGAATGGCAATGACAAAGGTCACTTATCGGCATCATTCAAAGCAATTCACTGCTAATGACGAAACTAGCAAGGTATCTCTAAGCTCTACCTCTATCACAGAAAGTATTGTTAAATATCGGTTTTAAAAGTTAATTCTTCTAACACCCACCAGGGCATTTCCTTACATACAAATTAATACTTAATTACGCTGTCCAGTAGACCAGCTAATGTCACGAAAACTATCTTTCACTGACATATTCTTACTTGTTTTGTTCTCCATTGGACTCTCGCCACTGGATCATTATATGTTCTTCGGATTGCTGTGAAGTCAATGCTTGGGTACAAAATGGAGGGTGGTTGAAGCACTCTTAAGAGGCCATTTTC
>JAXCGZ010017235.1:7500-22500 GCA_037179515.1 Halocaridina rubra | reverse complement strand
CTGCTGGTACTGTTGCCAACTCCTGAAGGACCCCAGGTCTCGTAGTCGTGGCTGCAGAGCCCCCCTGCAAGAGTAAAAGAAATTATCAAACTGTAATTTGGTTCTTCTGCAACTTAGTTCAGAACCCACTGCATAATGAAGCAAGACCAAAACATGAAAAAAAAAGTTATGAAGGAACCCCAACGCCTATATAAGATCAAACACATGAGAATGTCCTGAAGGCACCCCCCCACACCTAAATATGAACAGCAAGCTCCCCCACCCCCTTGCTGGAGAAAGATGAAAGACGAAGTTGAAAGAAAAAACTAAATTAAAAAAATGAACAACAAAAGATATGAAGTCTTTGAGCATCTCGAGTCTCATGGTCAGGAGAGTCTGCAGAGATCCCAAGCATGAAAAAAAATAATAATAATCATGTGATATATATTGCTGCTTCTACAGAAATCTTAAGAACCTCATATTTACATAATAAATAAGAATATAAATGGATGAAAAATACGGAAAGGGGTCACGATTTGCTTAGAGTTTTCGATATCCAGAGGATGAGATCAATATGCCACGAGTTTTTCTTGGAATAAATAGTTATATATATGCATGGGTACGTGTATGTATGTAATTGCATTTACATACTTGGTTTTACTGGAATAAGTCCTATGCTTCTACCTCCCGGTCTACCAGTCGATGTCTTTTTATAGTTTCTTTAAACTTATGAAGGCCTTTAGCATTTACAACTTCTTCGCTTGGTGAATTGCGAATACCAAATATACTTTCAGTAAATGAAAAACTAAATACCCTCTTACAGCTTGCGAGTATGTGTGTGTGATTACCTAATTGTGCTTACGGGAAAGAGCCCAAAGCTCGTATCTTCCCGTCTCCTGATCGGTTCCATTTTATACTTAGTGATACTTATCATGGCTGCATATTCGAGTTTTGGCCTCACATAGGTTACATAAATATTTCTGAACATTTCCTTGTCAATGTGCCTGAAGGCTACCCTTATATTTGATAACAATGCATATGCTGCCCTTACTATGCCATTTATATGTATTTCTGGAGACAAATCTGCCAGTATGTTTACTCCTAGATCTCTCTCATTTTCTGTCTCTTGAAGTTGTACTCCAGCCACCGAGAAGTCAAGCTTGGGCCTTTTTGCACTTGTACCCATTCTCATTACCTTACATTTTGAAGTATTGAATTTCATTAGCCACTTTTCTGACCACTCATGCAGATTATTTAGATCCTCCTGAAGTTCTCTACCATTATTCTCGTTTTTTACTTTCTTCACAATCTTTGTGTGTGTGTGTGTGTGTGTGTGTGTGTGTGTGTGTGTGTGTGTGTGTGTGTGTGTGTGTGTGTGTGTGTGTGTGTGTGTGTGTGTGTGTGAGATTACCTAATTGTGATTACCTAATTGTGTTTACGGGAAAGAGCCCAAAGCTCGTATCTTCCCGTCTCCTGATCGGTTTCATTTTATACTTAGTGATACTTATCATACCTGTCCTTAAAACTATGGATTGAGATACCATTAACTACCTCCTCGCTTAGCCAATTCCAATTATCAACTACTCTTACACTGAAAAACTATTTCCTTACATCCTGCAAAGAACTTTTCTTACCAAGCTTCAAACTATTACCTCTAGTTCTAGAGCCAGCCATATCAAAATATCCATCCCTATCCACTCTATCATAACCATGAAGGAATTTAAAGACTGTCACCATATCCCCCCTCACTCTTCTAGCTTCGAGTGATGGTAAGTCTAATTCCCTCAGCCTCTCATCATAACTGAGATTGCGTATTTCTGGCACCAGTTTCGTGGCATGTCTTTGAACTTTTTCAAGCTTAGCTATGTGCTTTTTCAAGTGCGGATTCCAAAAGGGGGCTGCATATTCGAGTTTTGGCCTCACATAGGTTACATAAATATTTCTGAACATTTCCTTGTCCATGTGCCTGAAGGCTACCCTTACATTTGATAACAATGCATATGCTGCCCTTACTATGCCATTTATATGTATTTCTGGAGACAAATCTGCCAGTATGTTTACTCCTAGATCTCTCTCATTTTCTGTCTCCTGAAGTTGAACTCCAGCCACCGAGTAGTCAAGCTTGGGCCTTCTTGCACTTGTACCCATTCTCATTACCTTACATTTTGAAGTATTGAATTTCATTAGCCACTTTTCTGACCACTCATGCAGATTATTTAGATCCTCCTGAAGTTCTCTACCATGTGTGTGTGTGTGTGTGTGTGTGTGTGTGTGTGTGTGTGTGTGTGTGTGTGTGTGTGTGTGTGTGTGTGAGATTTTATTTTTGTGATTACCTAATTGTGTTTACGGGAAAGAGCCCATAGCTCGTATCTTCCCGTCTCCTCATCGGTTCCATTTTATACTTAGTGATACTTATCATACCTGTCCTTAAAACTATGGATTGAGATACCATTAACTACCTCCTCGCTTAGCCAATTCCAATTATCAACTACTCTTACACTGAAAAACTATTTCCTTACATCCTGCGAAGAAGTTTTCTTACCAAGCTTCAAACTATGACCTCTAGTTCTAGAGCCAGCCATATCAAAATATCCATCCCTATCCACTCTATCATAACCATGAAGGAATTTAAAGACTGTCACCATATCCCCCCTCACTCTTCTAGCTTCGAGTGATGGTAAGTCTAATTCCCTCAGCCTCTCATCATAACTGAGATTGCGTATTTCTGGCACCAGTTTCGTGACATGTCTGTCTGTGTGTGTGTGTGTGTGTGTGTGTGTGTGTGTGTGTGTGTGTGTGTGTGTGTGTGTGTGTGTTACTTAAAATTTCATATATTCACGTACTTAAAAAATATTCATCCTGTGTGTGCTCTTGCATGCGTGAAACTAAAACAAATATCAAAAGTTTTTACAATAAAATGTATATCAGTATTCCTAAAATATATCTATTTCAACACAAAAAACGTATTTCCTTACAACCTGGTTATATGCTTACAAGTCTGTGGCTAAAATATATTGTACATTTTTACATAAAATATATTAAACATTTGCACAAGAGAATACTAACATATGCGGTCGTCCGCACACATGAGTGTAACCAAATGCTAGCTACTTATACGCTAAAAGAGTGTGTGCTAGCATGTGTGGCAAAAAAAATCTCAAACACTTGTACTCTAGGAAAAGTACTTTCGTACCTCCTGCGTGTGTGATTACCTAATTGTGATTACCTAATTGTGTTTACGGGAAAGAGCCCAAAGCTCGTATCTTCCCGTCTCCTGATCGGTTCCATTTTTAGACTTAGTGATACTTATCATACCTGTCCTTAAAACTATGGATTGAGGTAGCATTAACTACCTCCTCGCTTAGCGAATTCCAATTATCAACTACTCTTACACTGAAAAAGTATTTCCTTACATCCTGCAAACAAGTTTTCTTCCGAAGCTTCAAACTATGACCTCTAGTTCTAGAGCCAGCCATATCGAAATATCGATCCCTATCCACTCTATCATAACCATGAAGGAATTTAAAGACTGTCACCATATCCCCCCTTACTCTTCTAGCTTCGAGTGATGGCAAGTCTAATTCCCTCAGCCTCTCATCATAACCGAGATTGCGTATTTCTGGCACCAGTTTCGTGGCATGTCTTTGAACTTTTTCAAGCTTAGCTATGTGCTTTTTCAAGTGCGGATTCCAAAAGGGGGCTGCATATTCGAGTTTTGGCCTCACATAGGTTACATAAATATTTCTGAACATTTCCTTGTCCATGTGCCTGAAGGCTACCCTTACATTTGATAAGAATGCATATGCTGCCCTTACTACGCCATTTATATGTATTTCTGGAGACAAATCTGCCAATATGTTTACTCCTAGATCTCTCTCATTTTCTGTCTCCTGAAGTTGTACTCCAGCCACCGAGTAGTCAAGCTTGGGCCTTCTTGCACTTGTACCCATTCTCATTACCTTACATTTTGAGGTATTGAATTTCATTAGCCACTTTTCTGACCACTCATGCAGATTATTTAGATCCTCCTGAAGTTCTCTACCATTGTTCTCGTTTTTTACTTTATTCACAATCTTTGCATCATCTGCAAACATATTCATGAATGAATTTACAGACTCTGGTAGGTCATTTACATATACAAGGAACAAAAGTGGCCCTAAAACTGAACCCTGTGGAACTCCACTACTAACTCTTCTCCATTCAGACACTGAGTGTCTTACTCTAACCCTCTGTTCCCTTCCTTCTAAGTAAGTTTTTATCCATTCCAAGACATTTCCACCTATTCTAGCCATTGATTGCAGCTTCCTAATAAGTCTCCCATGTGGAACAGTGTCAAACGCTTTCTGGAAGTCTAGGAATATGCAATCTGCCCAGCCCTCTCTTTCCTGTAAGATTTGGCTTACCTCATCATAAAATTCTAATAAGTTTGTTACTGTTGATCTTCCTTCTCTGAAGCCATGTTGCCTCACTGACAAAAAGTTGAAGGATTCCAAGTGAAGAGAGATATGTTTCCTTAGTAGTTTCTCTATAACTTTGCAAACTATGCTAGTCAAGGAAACTGGTCTATAGTTCAGAGCCGTATCCCTCCTTCCCTTTTTGAAGATAGGTATCACATTTGCTTGTTTCCAGCATCTTGGAATCTCCCCCGACTCCAATGACTCCTTAAATATGATACTTAGTGCCACTGATATTGTGTTTGCGCATTTTTTAAGCACATGAGGGGATATGTCATCAGGACCTGTAGCTTTATGAACATCTAAATCCATCAGCGCTTTGCATACCTCTGTGGCTGTAAGGTTGATGTTCTCTAATACCGGCCCTTGAGCTTCTATTCCTGCAATCTGAGGGGGTGGGGTATTTTCTACTGTAAATACTGACTGAAACTCCTTGTTCAATTCTTTGCAGATCTCTTCGTCCGTGTGTGTGTGTGTGTGTGTGTGTGTGTGTGTGTGTGTGTGTGTGTGTGTGTGTGTGTGTGTGTGTGTATTCGTGTTACTTAAAATTTCATATATTCAGGTCCTTAAAAAATATTCATCCTGTGTGTGCGCTTGCATGCGTGAAACTAAAACAAATATCAAAAGTTTTTACAATAAAATGTATACCAGTATTCCTAAAATATATCTATTTCAACACTAAAAACGTATTTCCTTACAGCCTGGTTATATGCTTACAAGTCTGTGGCTAAAATATATTGTACATTTTTACATAAAATATATTAAACATTTGCACAAGAGAATACTAACATATGCGGTCGTCCGCACACATGAGTGTAACCAAATGCTAGCTACTTATACGCTAAAAGAGTGTGTGCTAGCATGTGTGGCAAAAAAAATCTCAAACACTTGTACTCTAGGAAAAGTACTTTCGTACCTCCTGCGTGTGTGTATGTATGCCTGTGAGTGCGTGCATGTGTGCGTGTCTGAAAAAAAAAAGTACTTACGTGAGTGACTGCTGGCATTAGAAGAATACAACCAAAAAACATTGCATGTTAACAAGACACCGGATACAAGCACAAGGACAATTGGAGCCGGGGTGCTGGTCATTCTCAACGTCACACCTGTAAGTAGCAAGAAGAAGAACGCTAATTAACGATGGAGAGAGAGAGAGAGAGAGAGAGAGAGAGAGAGAGAGAGAGAGAGAGAGAGAGAGAGAGAGAGAGAGAGAGAGAGAGGAGAGAGAGAGAATTTGAGAATGTTGATGACATCTTAATTAGAATTTAAAGACTCAGGGTCGAATTCATATGAGGAGTAATGTGCTGATATTGTTTTCAGTTGTTACTACCTGATAAAATGATTGAATATGCGTAAAACAAGTAAACGCAATGTGCTTTGACTCAGCCACTCCCCTTATAAGGGGAAATAGGGCTCTTGTATATAGACAGTAGATTTAAAGGATACCATTGATAAGCGAATGCAGCTGGGTAGGATCTGTCAAATTCCCATCAGTCTTTGTGCAAGAGACGTGTTTCTCTAAAACTTGTCCAGAGTGGCGAGTTTTGCCGTTTTTATTCGTCACTATTAATCCCTATTTGGATGGGGTTGGACACAGATGGGTTGGAGCTGAAGAATTTAGGCTGGATGCACTTCATACCACCATGCAATGAGTCCGAACAGGGGATTGTCACTTCCCGAATCGAGTACTGTAAACACGGCACTACCGGGTACCCCAGAGTCGCGAATGAGTCTTACTCTGAGCTGTTGGCCATAGCTCAGAGGTAGAGGATCTGAATTCAGAATTAACTGGTTCAAAAGTCGCAGGATTGAATCCTCGTGAAAGGTAAGTTTTTTTTTTTTTTTAACAAAGTGTTTTTATTTTCTAAAAGGAATGCTTTATTCTGTTAATAAAAGACGGCCATTGACGTTACGGTTGGCAGAAATCGGCATCTCTGGGATGTTGTTGTTTCACACTCACTGGTTCAGGGTTACTTGGGATAATAAAATGCGCTCCCAAGATTTTTGGAAGAGACTGTACATACATTTCAAGAAATAAAGTAAGTAGAATAGCTAGTAAAGTGCGTATGTTCGCCTTAAAAAAAAAAAAAAAAAAATAGTAAAGATGTTAGCTTCTATTCAGAAAATAATGCCCCAAAAAACATAATCTTGATTCCATGAGTCTCCGATCACGAGCTTGTCTTCCAGCGAAAGAATATCAGACAAAATAAGCAGAAAATAAAAACTTTAAATATTCCTAGAAACACTTCTCCCTTCTTCTTAAAGGAGATGGAGGAGGAGTGGGCTGACAAAGGATGGGGGAGACTGAGATCCATGTGAAATGGGGGTGGGGTGAAGGATTATCAACTGATGTATAATTTATCTAACGAAATAAAAAAAAAATCTCAATTTTATACCTTCTGCCTTCCCACATTCTTTATTAGAGATGGAATGGGTGATATTAAGGATGGGGGAGACAAAGTTGGGTGTGGAATGGGGTGTATTGAGGGATTTCTAACATAAACATACAATCTCTCTCCCGGAAAAATATGAAAAATATCTCATTTTTACTTTTTCTTTCTTTCTTTAGAGGAAATGAAAATATTGGAAGATTGATTAAAAAATGGGTGAGGCAAGTTGGGTAAACACAGCCACAGGGGGAACAATCCATTTCAACAATGTACAGGCCCCAAACCAGGATCAATGAAGAGACTTTGTGTCCAGAGTGGCATTCAGCCGTAAATTATGAGCTAAACCCAAACACTTCTCTAAGAAGGTAGTGAGAAACAGGGACCCCGTATGAAGATGGGAATAGATACAGCTGAAGAAGAAGAAGAAGAAGAAGAAGAAGAAGAAGAAGAAGAAGAAGAAGAAGAAGAAGAAGAAGAAGAAGAAGAAGAAGAAGAAGAAAAGATACAGCTGAAGAAGAAGAAGAAGAAGAAGAAGAAGAAGAAGAAGAAGAAGAAGAAGAAGAAGAAGAAGAAGAAGAAAAGATACAGCTGAAGAAGAAGAAGAGAAGAAGAAGAAGAAGAAGAAGAAGAAGAAGAAGAAGAAGAAGAAGAAGAAGAAGAAGAAATGGATTGAGGGTGACAGAAATGGAAGAGAAATAATGGGTACAGGTCAATGGAATGATTAAATTTTTTTACCATTTTATGTGTCACAATTAGTCCCTATTCGATTAAGGATGGACACTGACAAGTTGCAGTTACTAGGAGGATTAAGGCTGGATGCCCTTCCCAGCGCCCCGAGGAAGGATCAAACCGGCGCGTGTCAGGCTTTCCACTTTTCAACTTGCGTGCTCTACCACTGAGCTACCGCAGGCCATGGGGTCATTAACACAGACAAGTTATAATCTTTTACCACCTATGTAATTTTTCACTGCACAGAAGCACAAACAGCGCTTAAATATATATATATATATATATGTATTTCGGTCAATTTCCAGAAAGCTTCAAACGCGTTTTATATCAGTCCATATCTTCTGAAGTGGAAAGGTAAACGACACCAAAGGAAAGTGAACGAAAATAAAAGAGAATGAACACACACTGGTGGGAAATAACCGTGTTTCAAAATAAAATGGCTTGAACAATTTTCACGAATGAGAGAGAGAGAGAGAGAGAGAGAGAGAGAGAGAGAGAGAGAGAGAGAGAGAGAGAGAGAGAGAGAGAGAGAGAGAGAGAGAGAGAGAGAGAGAGAGAGAGAAAATGTTAAATGGTATTTTGTAATACCATTTATTTATTATATTATTTTTTTTTTCTCTCTCTCTCTTTCTTTCTTTCTCCATTTTCTTTTTTATATAGGCAGCTATTTTTATTTTTTTTTATTCTGCTGAGAGTAGATGTTGCTGACTGTCCCTTAGGGAGCCAGTCTTTGCTCTGCACTTTACCTTATGGTTGAGCGTGTTTCCTGATCACAATGCTTTATATAAACTAAATAATAATAATAATAATAATAATAATAATAATAATAATAATAATAAAAAAAATAATAATAATAATAATAATAATGAGAAAAATAAGGCAATGGTATATGCAATAATAATAATAATAATAATAATAATAATAATAATATTAATAATAATAATTATTATTATTATCTCATTATTATACCTTAACAGGAAGAGTAACATTAGAAGGTACATCCTTATAAGTTTTAACTTTTGGGGGATGAAAGTTTTAAAACTTCCATGTTAAAAAGTTAAATTTTGCTCTTTTTCCAAATAATAATAATATAAAATAATAATAATAATAATAATAATAATAATAACAATAATAATAATAATAATAATAATAATAATAATAATAATAATAATAATAATAATAAAGGAATATATTCACATGAACTACATACAAATGCCTATACACAGAAACATACATATATACATACACAAATACACATATACATAAGCATGCTTACATACATACATGAACATATACATATATATATATATATATATATATATATATATATATATATATATATATATATATATATAATCATACAATTGCTAAAAAAAACAGTATATATATATATATATATATATATATATATATATATATATATATATATATATATATATATATATATATATATATATATGGTAGGAAAATGCTCACTAAAGAAAACAGCGAAAAAGTATTTGAAGTACTTATTAATTTCGTGACCTCATCTGGCCACCTTTTCAAAGTACAATGCCAAGACGGCCGGCAGCAGCACGATACCACGGCTAGCACCCACGGACAGTGTGTGGGGTTTCGCTGACCCCGGCGGTTTCCCCATGTTCGGCAGCGCCTCTTGCAGCGAGGGTTGGCCTAGGTCACGTTGTAGTCTCCCGCTGTTGCATAGGCTACTAACATACTGATAGTACGTCGGATATATATATATATATATATATATATATATATATATATATATATATATATATATATATATATATATATAGCAGCTGTAGATAGTCCCGCAGCAACATTCCTACATACATAGATACTTCATGCATGAAGGACGCTACATACATACATACATCGGGTTAAATCATATACTTACGTACATACATACATACATGAATTAAATCAAGCATATCTACTTACATACATACATTACATACAAACATACATACTGACAGACAAACAGTCACAAGCTGTGACGCATATGACTATTATTTTCTATGTAAACAGTCACTAAAGAGATTTTTTTCTTCTTGTTTACACTGACAGCGAGTAATCAACAAATCCAATTAAAACAAAAAATAGCGAATAAATAAATAATTAAAAAGTATAGAAATAAATACTTAAAAATATAGACACAAAAAGCTGCGAGTTTTTATTCCTATTTTGATTTTTTTATATATATAATTTTCCTCTCTTTTCTAATTAATTTAAGTAATATAATTTTCCTCTCTTTTCTAATTAATTTAAGTAAATAGATTACTTCTTTTTTACACTTTTTCATCTCATTTTTTTTGTCATATTTTCATAAATTATATTCAAATAGGAATTATTAAATTATTATTAGAGTTATGAATTTTCATCCAATTTCATGGCTGGTATTCTAAAGTGTGCACATGTGAATGATTACCTATTTTGTTCACAGAAATGAGCCCTATGCTCGTAGCTCCCCATCTCCAAGTCGATTTCTGTTTTCATTCACTACCATACTTTCAGTGAAACTATGGATGTATTTAGCGTTTGCGTGAGCGCGAGTATGTGTGTGGATATTTGAGTGTGTGTGTGTGTATGTGTGTGTGTGTGCATGTGTGTGTGTGTGTGTGTGTGTGTGTGTGTGTGTGTGTGTGTGTGTGTGATTCATATAAAATCTGTTCTTTTAATATAAAAAATACAAAACCAAAGAGAGAAAGGGCTGAAAAAAACATAATTCCCAGCTTCGATGTAGAATGCGAACCAAAATTAAGAAAATATGTGTACTGAGAGAGAGAGAGAGAGAGAGAGAGAGAGAGAGAGAGAGAGAGAGAGAGAGAGAGAGAGAGAGAGAGAGAGAGAGAGAGAGAGAGAGAGAGAGAGAGAGAGAGAGAGAGAGAGAGAGAATATTTTTTTTTTGGTTGCATTTGCCATCCTTTACATCCCAATCAAGAAGGCAACCGTCCTAGCCCTTGGTTGATAAGGGAGTCCGTGACGTAAAACCGGAACCGGAACCATTTCGTTGTTACACATGATTTATGTGGGATTAAATTAAACGGAAAATGACAATGGTTTTAGCATGCAGTGCTATGTATGTATCCATACGTATGACTGGACGTGTGTGCGTATGTATTTGCGTATACATTATGTATATGCTTGCAAGTATATGCGTAATAAAATGTTTTGGTGTAGTTGTGAGTAGAGTTGTGTCTGCGTAATTCATATATGGTATTTACGGCGAGTGAGGGCGCAAGCGCGCACATTTGCATGAGTGTGTGTATGTATTTGTGTACACATTATATAGCTTTCCAAGTGTATGCGTAATTATTGATTTAATGTTGTACTCGTGTGTATAAATGTATGAATGTATTTCATAAATGGTGTTTACGGTGAGTGAGCGAGCAAGTGAGAGCGTGCGCGCTTGTTTTTACGTAAATTGATAAGGGAGTCCGTGACGTAAAACCGGAACCGGAATAATAAAAGGTGTTCACGGTGAGCGTGTAGTTCACTCAGTTCACAGTGACTGTATTTATGTGTGCAATGAATTAATGATGTTCAGCCTGTGTGTGTGTGTGTGTGTGTGTGTGTGTGTGTGTGTGTGTGTGTGTGTGTGTGTGTGTGTGTGTCTAATTCATTAAGTGTCCACGGTATGTCATTACCTAATTGTGCTTAAGGGAAAGAGCACAATGCTAGTAACTCCCAGTCTCGTGGTCGGTTCCATTCATATACTCAATGATATTTATCATAGTTGTCCTTAAAACTATGCATAGAGTTAGCACTAAGAACCTCCTCGCTTAACGACTTTCAATTATTAACTATTTATACACTAAAAAAATACTTCCTTACATCCTGCAAAGAAGTTTTCTTATGAAGCTTCCAACTTTGACCTTTAATTCTAGAGCCAACTATATCAAAATATCGATCCTTGTCCACTGTCGAAATCATGAAGGAATTTAAACACCGTCACTATATCCCCCATCAATCCTTTAGCTTCGAGTGATGGTAACTCTAATTCCCTCATCTTTTCCTCATCACTGAGATTTCGTATTTCTGGTACCAGTCTCGTGGCATGTCTCCAAACTTTTTCCAGCTTATATATATGCTTTTTCAAGTGCGGATTCCAAAAGGGGGCTGCAAATTCAAGTTGGGCCTCATATAAGTTACACAAACATTTCTGAACATTTCCTTCTCCATGTGTCTGAAGGCTACCCTTATATTTGCTAAGAAAGCAAATGTTGTCATTACTATGCCATTTTTATGCATTTCCAGCGACAAATCTGCCAATATAATTACTCCTACTTCTCTCTCGTTCTCCGTCTCTTGAAGTTCTGCACCTGCTATTGAGTATCAAAGCTTGGGCCTTCTTGCACTTGTACCCATTCTCATTACCTTATATTTTGAGGCATTGAATTTCATTAGCCACTTTTCTGACCACTCATGCAGACTATTCAAGTCTTCCTAAAGTTCTCTACCATTGTCCTCGTCTCTTACTTTCCTCACAATCTTTGCATCATCTGCAAACATATTCAAGAATGAAGTTATAGACTCTGGTAGGTCATTTACGTATACAAGGAATAAAATTACCCTAAAACTGAACCCTGTGGTACACCACTACTAACCCTTCTCCATGCAGACACAGAGTGTCTTATTCTAACCCTCTGTTCCCTTCCATCTAAGTAAGTATTTATCCATTCCAAGACAATTCCACGTATTCTCGCCATTATATTGGGACCTTATTAGATGCCCTCTGAAAATCTAGGAATATGCAATCTGCCAAGCCCTCTCTTTCTTGTAAACTCCAGCTTACCTCATCATAAAATTCTAATAAGTTTGTTAAAGTTGATCTACCTTCTCTGAAGCCATGTTGTCTCAATGACAAAAAGTTTAAGAATTCTGAGTGAAGACAGATACGCATTCTTAATAGTTTCTCGATAACTTTGCTAACTATGCTAGTCAAGGAAACAGGTCTATAGCTTAGAGCTGTATCCCTCCTTCCTTTTTTTGTAGATAGGTACCACATTCACTTGCTTCCAGCATCTTGAAATCTTCCCAGGTTCAAGCAATATTTTAAATATAAAGCATAGCGCCACTGATATTGAATTAGAGCATTTCTTAAGTATGTAGGGGGATATATCATCAGGGCCTGTAGCTTTATGGGATCTAACTCCATCAACACTTTGCATACCTCTATGGCTGAAATGATGATGTTCCCTAATACCGGCATATGATCTCCTATCTCTGCAATTTGAGAGGGTGAGGTATTTACTGCTGTAAATACTGACTGAAACTTCTTGTTCAATTCTTTGTAGATCTATTCATCTGCCTTAGCAATGTTTCCATCTGCTCTCTTTAACCTTAAAGCCTGTTCTTTATCCTTCAATTTTTCTTTGATAATGTGTGGAAAAGTTTGGGATTTTCTTTAGCCTTCCTGGTGATATCCCTTTCATTATCTCTCTGCATTACTACTTTTACTTAGGTGATCATTTCTTGCTCTTTTATAGATCTGCCAAGCATTTATGCTCTTTCTTCTACTATATCCTTTCAAGTATTTTGTCTCTCCACTCCTTAGTTACACTCATTACTAAACCATTTCTCTTTGGTATGCAACAAGTGACTATCTTCCTATATCTTCACAAGAGTATATGACTTCGATAGTACCTATATGATTTTCCTCATACTTCTAGCCTATGTTGATTCCAAGGTGATTTATATACAACAGTTATGATAATGCTCTCTGACCCGACATTTAAGCGAGCATAAAGAAATTCCTTGACCTCACTTTCTATAGCATAATCTTCAACCTGAATTCTTTCATTTATGAACAATGCTATTCCTCCATCAGTCCTCTCACGTTTTTCAACCTTTAAGATACTGGGCCCTTAGGAAAAACTGTGACAATGTTTATGTGCTCAATCAACTTAAGTCTTTATAACTGGTACGATTTCTGTCTTACTGTTGTAAATCCGATCATTTAATGTTACTACCTTACCAGCTACCCCATCAGCCTTTTTGTATAGCAATCTTAATCAGGCTGCATTTTTTTATCTCCTAGAATTATCTTCTTTATCTCCTCTTTGACTGGCAGAACTCTGAAATAAACATTTTTTTCTTCCTTTTTTATTTTGCTCACTTAACCTTCCAGCTTCTGGCAACAAGCTTTTAATCCATTCCATTCCTCCCTGTGGTCTGTATGGTCTAATGAACACTGTTCCGAAATCTTTACGCCTCATCAATACTTGTCTACATGTGTTTCCTCTTTCAAAGGTTACTTTCATTATTCTTGCCTCTCCCTCCCTAGATTATTTATCAATTCGGTGAATGCTTACAAAATTTCCTGGACCATATACTACTCCAATCTTCCTTCTGTACTTAACTCCTAAAACTGTTCAATGTTTTCCTTTATCTGGACATTCCAAACTGCAATCTTGTCTCTCTCAGAAGAAAGCAGTGGACTAACATTTTATTCAATCTTGCAGTTATTCAACTGTTTGCTGTTATCTTCTTTCTCATTTCTAGTTCACTCTTTTTCCCTTCCAGCAGTTTTATTCATTTTTGTACTTCTTTTTTCTCTTCCCCTTGTGCCTTGTCACATTCCTTTAAATTTGTAATGATCTCTCTAAGTGTTGCATACTCTTTTTACATGCTCTCAAAGCATTCTCTCATTTCTCTATTCGTATTCTGAATTTTATCATCCAGGTTTATTACAAGGCTCTCAAGGTCCCTGACTTTCTACACCAGCTTCCTAAGAGCAACTCCTCCTCAAACAACCCCGGGATCCTCTCACCACTCCCCGACCAGAGGATAAGAGGGCTAGAGACAAAGGTGGTCTCATCTTTGAGTCTGAGTCTCACAGAAAAAAAAAGTTTGTATTTGACCTCACACAGAATTGCTTTATCATATTATGAGTACTAATTTAGACACTTAAGCTATTTCAATGAAACATTTTCCTGGTAAAACATACCCTAACTTAAAATTTGACTGTGGTAATAAACCCACATGAAGAAAATTGAATATGCAAACAGTGGAAAAACACTTGATGACTTGTGCACCCATTTCTGCTATTTTTTATTAACTGTTAAGCCGATCATATCAGGAGATAAAGATTAGTTAATTATTAATCAAGATATGTTATCACACGATCAAAATATCACAAGTGATCAATAAAAATATCTAACTCTATTTTTAAACGAAAAATCTGTTAAAAAGCGAAAAACAGAAAATAGACAACTATACTATGCAAACATTTTTGACAGGCCTTTTTTTTTTTAAATTAATTTATTCACTTTTTTTGTGTATTATATTTTGACTACTACGCTAACCTTTCTGGGAATGATATTTTTTAACAAGATATGGAACCACAGGATCAAGTTAATAAAAGCTATAAATACTACCCCCGATTTACACAAAAAATTAGGTAATTCAATGAATCCGATGTGCGTACAATTACCTAGTTACCT
>JAXCGZ010017235.1:0-2500 GCA_037179515.1 Halocaridina rubra | reverse complement strand
GGAATCTAACCTTATAGCTTATATCTGCTATACTTAGGAATGAATGCATTCTATCTGAATGCCATTATGTTCATATTACACATTCTCAAACCTCACTCGTGGCTTCATTTTCGCATTTAATTCAACTCCCAATCTCATTCGAGACCAACAATAACCAAATAAGCACATTACATATGTAAAAACATGAATCATTTTTTAACCCGACAGGGACTTCAACCTAGAACTTATAACTTCTAAGTCAAGGCGCTACCAACTGCACCACAAAAGGTTAAAAAGAATCCAACCTTATAGCTTATATCTGCTATACTTAGGAATGAACGCATTCTATCTGAATGCCACTGTGTTCATATTACAGATTCCCCAACCTCACTCGTGGCTTCATTTTCTCATTTAATTCAACTCCCAATATCATTCGGGACCAACAATACCAAATAAGCACATTACATATGTGATAAGATGAATCATTTTTTATTCCGACCAGGACTTGAACCTAGGACTTATAATCACTAAGTCAAGGCGCTACCAACTACACCACAGAAGGTTAAAAAGAATCCAACCTTATAGCTTATATCTGCTATACTTAGGAATGAATGCATTCTATCTGAATGCCACTGTGTTCATATTACAGAATCCCCAACCTCACTCGTGGCTTCATTTTTGCATTTAATTCAACTCCCAATCTCATTCGGGACCTACAATAACCAAATAAGCACTTTACATATGTTAAAACATGAATAATTATTTACCCCAAAATGGACTTGAACCTAATACTTATAATTACTAAGTCAAAGCGCTACCAACCACACCACAGAAGGTTAAAAGGAATCCAACCTTATAGCTTATATCTGCTATACTTAGGAATGAATGCATTCTATCTGAATGCCACTATGTTCATATGACAGATATCCCGATTTCACTCATGGCTTCATTTTCGCATTTAATTCAACTCCCAATCTCATTTGGGACCAACAATAACCAAATAAGCACATTACATATGTGAAAACATGAGTCATTTTTACCCCGACCGGGACTTGAACCTAGGACTTATAATTACTAAGTCAAGGCGCTACCATCTACACCACAGAAGGTTAAAAGGAATCCAACCTTATAGCTTATATCTGCTATACATAGGAATGAACGCATTCTATCTGAATGCCACTATGTTCATATAACACATTCCCAACCTCACTCGTGGCTACATTTTCGCATTTAATTCAACTCCCAATCTCATTCGGGACCAACAATAACCAAATAAGCACATTACATATGAGAAAACATGAATCATTATTTACCCTGACCGGGACTTGAACCTAGAACTTATAATTACTAAGTCAAGGTGCTACCAACTACACCATAAAAGGTGAAATGGAATCCAGCTTTATAGCTTTTATCTGCTATACTTAGGAATGAACGCATTCTATCTGAATGCCACTATGTTCATATTACAGATATCCCAATCTCACTCGTGGCTTCATTTTCGCATTTAATTCAACACCCAATCTCATTCGGGACCAACAATAACCAAATAAGCACATTACATATGTGAAAACATGAATCATTTTTTACCCCAACCGGGACTTGAACCTAGGACTTATGTTTTCACATATTGATGCGCTTATTTGGTTATATTTTGCATTCCTATTCCCATTTTCTCTAGACATATATAATGTTCCTTTCTATAAATACTGTATGCATACATACATATATACATATATGCATACATACATACACATATACATACATACCTACTTACATACATACATACATACATACACACACACACACTTATTCAGTACACAAGAATTCAGTATCTCTTAAACTTATCCTTGTGTTTTTGAGTGAATAAGACTACAGTGAGTTAATCATACATAATTTCCCTAAATAAGAAATCCTGCAGAGTATTGTGAGTAAAAAATTTATATTTGTTGTATGACGAGACTGTCCAAATATTAAAGGAAAAAATTGAGAACATTTTCGTGAGGGGAAAGAAAAGAAGCTGCCCTGCTCTGTCTTGAAGGAACCTTAGAAGAGTTGCCAGAGGTGAAGCCATCACATCACATTACCTAATTTTTTGTGTAAATTGGGGAGAGCTATTAAGCCGTTCACCTGATCCTGTGGTTCCATATATTGTTAAAATCAGTATCCTTCCCATTTTTATTAATTTGATAGCTAGTTTGAAACACGAAATAATTGAATAATTAAATAAATACCAAAAATACACCTGTCAACAGAACTGAGTTAAGTTGCCAATGACGTGGAGGTTATAGCTATTCCACCGTAAGCCACCACTGACGTGGAGGTTTTGGACCTCCACTTGAACTCACACTTTGTAAGATGACTGGGCTACCTCACCGCTTGTCACCACTGACGTAGTGCTTTTATTATTATCTCACCGAGCGTCACACCTGACATATTGGTTTTGTTTATCCCATCTAATGACACCACTGACGTAGGGCTTTTCCTCCTACGTATATTTACTTTAATTATTATGGTAGCGTGG
>JAXCGZ010017234.1:30000-97247 GCA_037179515.1 Halocaridina rubra | reverse complement strand
TGCTAGATGAATTCCTGTGAAGATGCCACGTAATTAGATTTTAAATAAACTTAGACTACCCAGGCGAGATGTTGCCTCTGGGCAGTCTCGGCGCCAAAAGAGCGCGTCTCCTTGTTCCTCATGACGTCATCTGTAGGAGACATTCCTAGAGCAGTAATTGGCTCTGATATCATTTTAAGGACTATTTTAGTGGTGGTCCCTGGCAGGCAATTATAGCAGAGATGCAAGGGAGAGACAGTATTTTTAGGTGCAACAAGTGGAAGCAAATAAAATAAAACGAGAAATAATAATGAAAAGTTAGGTTACTGGATTTAATCTCTCTTAATTTTCTTGGCTCGTAGCAGACGGAAAAATAGGAGCAGCCTTTATATTGGGGCTATACTTCTACACGTACAAGAAGAGTAAATAAGCTATATTTACAATTAGCTATAAGCTAAAATACAAATTGCAAATAATCATAATCTGCGAAAGTCAAGAAGTGGGAATTATTTTATTAGTTAGAAAATAACAGTTATGTTAAAGGGAATTAATTTTTTTAGTTAGAAAATAACAGTTATGTTACTAATTTATTTAATAAGGCATCTAACAGCCTCTGTTGACATTGAGCGAAACACTCTGTCACAATTACCTGAAAGTGATGATTGCTAGGGATGAGAAATACAGTTTGTCCCCAGGACAGAAGCTCTTCAAATGGGCTCATGACAAGATGGTTGAACGCCGAGCTGAGCTGGAGAAGAAAGCCCGTGACAAGGCACAAGCCCAACGCAATTACAACCAGGCACAAGCACAACAAGAACATGAGCTTGAGCTTACTCAGCTTTGAGTGGGAATCCCAGACAGTGGTCCTTCATTTGGAAATGGGGACCAGCCTCGTGAGAGGCACCCCCAATACAGAGATATGAAGACGACAGCAAGCAACTGCATAATACTTACGTCCACTCTTTGGAAAGTCTTGCGACAACTAGCGGAGGGACAGAGGCTGAGAAGAGTCGTTGGCTACTTGCCTCCATGCCACCCCGTCTGCTCGCCCTGGTCAGTGAACTCAACCAAACGCAACTGAGGGACTATGAGATAGTTAATAGCACACTCTTGACCTCGCAGAACCTTTCACCAGCTGAGTGTTGTGCTAGGTATATATCTGCTTTCCCATTGAAGGAGGAGAACTGTAGTACCTTTGGCAAACGCAAGGCTCGCCTCTTTAATGATTGGTTGTGAGTTGCAAAGTGTCCTCGTGAGAAGTTGTATTGGTTCTTGATGTTTGATGCAACTGCCAATGACCTCCCTCCTGATGTTGTTGCATATTTAAGGACTCAGCTTAAGGATGAGATCAACTACGAGAAAATTTTAGCCGCTGTGGATGAGTACCTCCAGGACAACCAGCCTGGAGTACGTCTCTGTGATGTTATGAGGGCAAGAAGGGCTGATTCCAAGGCTCGTCCTCAAAATTTCATCTCCCCCGCAGCAGGCCATGATTCTCACTGGAAAGGAGATCACAGGAATGGGAAGCACAAGGGCCCCTCCCAGAACTCTCATCATCCAGCCCATCCTCCTCACACTCCTAAGCCTCATTACAGCCATGCACGCACACTCAAGAAGGATGACTCGATAAGACCTAAGCCTCAGCAGTTCAGAGGCAAGGACCATTACTCTGCTCCACCTTCCCAGGGTTTTCAGCCAAACTCTAAGAGCCACCACACTCCCTCACACAGTGGCTGCACGCATACCCGTTCGGCCACTTACTCAGCCCATGTTGTGGAAACAAGGCCAGAAAGGGCCACTGAGGATAATGCCGAGGAACCTCCATACAAACTTGCCAGTGTGGAATTCACCGAACATGATGACCCACAAATGATCCCAAAATGCCTGGAAACCATAAATGGTGTGGAAGCTGAGATAGCCCTTAACACAGGGGCCAGTGGCATATTTGTTGACGAGAGATTCATCTAGGATGAAGATTTCACCGGCAAAGACGTTCTCGTGAGGGTTGCTGAAGGAATACCTCGAATGTGACACTGCTGTGTCATTGACCTGGATTGCAAATACTACAAGGGAAGAGCCCCAGATGTGGCATTGATTGGGCTTATGTACTCTGTCTTGCTGGGTCGTGTACTGGACCTATCTTCCAGGCTGACCTCTACCATGAGGACATTTCTCACTGGAACATTCATCGGGTGAAGTCACAACAAGCCATTTCAGCAGCAACTCCTGGCTCCGATGCCAAGAATTTGGACTATTCTCTGACTGACTCCGTTGAGTCTGCTGCAGTTAGTACACGTAATGTGGAATACAGAGAGCTTTTCCCTCCTCTACCAGTCGATGCACCTCTAGATCCTCTGAAGTTCCGTCCAGACTTTGCCAAACTGCAGCAGAACTGCCCCAGCAACAGGCCATCGAGGGAAGAACCTTCACAGTGAGAGGAGGAGGCCAGATCACTTACGTCCTTGAAGATGGAGTACTTCGTAGGCATGTGACTAAAGATGGCCACACCTTTAAACAGTTGGTGGTTCCCGCTTCGTTGCACTGCCAGGGTATATATGTGGCACACCATTTACCTCTGAGTGGGCAGAAAGGCAAAGCAGAAACTCGGCACGTGCTTCAGAACGCTTTTGCATGGCCAAACATGTATGCCGAGGTAGACAGATAGGTGGGCTCCTGCCCTGTCTGTTAATCCACCCGTACGGCGCCAGTACCAAAAGTTCCCATGGGGATAACTAAGCTCTCAACGGAGCCATTTTCCAATGTTGCTATTGACATATTAGGTCCTATTAATCCAGCTTTGTACACAGGGAAACAGTTCCTTCTGGTATATGTCGACCTGGCAACAAGGTACCCAGATGCATTGCCACTGTCTTCTATCACGACCAAAGCAGTCGCTCAAGCCCTATTTGAAATCTGCTCCAGGGTTGGCTATCCTGAGCAGGTCACTTCTGACAATGGAAGTCGGTTTATAAGTAGGCACTTTGAGGCTTTCTGTAACTTCTTAGAAATGAAGCACATTCGTACGAGCGTCTATCATGCCCAATCAAATGGAGTATGTGAATGCTATAACGGGACATTGAAGCGATCTTTGCGCATGCTAGTGATAGATATACCTAGGCAGTGGGACAAGTACATCCCTGCTGCACTTTTCTCCCACGGAGACACGCCCCACAACACTACTGGATACTTGCCTTTCGAGCTGATTTATGGTCATGAGGACAGAGGACCAGTGGAATTCATGGCAGAATGTTGGGATTCGCCTACAATCGAAGATGACGATAGGGAAGTACATGAGTATATTTTGAAGTTTTCGTCCCATCTCAAAATGGCTTGGAAAACTGCACAATTAACCATTAAGGGTCTCCAGCAGACTGCCAGGCTTCTCTTTGACAAGCGTGCCCAGCGTCATGCCCTGACACCCGGAGATCGAGCTCTGTTACTTCTTCCGACAGATTCTCGCAAGTAATGCTACGCTGGAAAGGACCATACACTGTGGTACACTGGGTGACTCCCGACAACTACTTGCTAAATGTTGATGGTAATAATCGGAAATACCACATTAACCAGCTGAAGCTGTATTGTGAGGACCCAGAGGCCCACAGGGATCCTGCGCTGGCACTCTCAGCAACCCCTATAAATGCCCTCAGCATCAACAGAACCTCCGAGGCTGCAGCATTATAGGTGCTCCATTATAGCCACCCCTTACTTCCTATTTTGGAATACTCCACCCTTGCAGTGGAGACAGACTTACGGGAGTGGAGTTTTTTAGAAGAAGCCCCTCTGGCCACAGCCATCGCCCTTACAATTGAAGACATAAACTTAGCTTTTGATGATGGTAAGGATCCTGCCTTTCCCACACACCGAAAGGTAAGTGTGAGTAATTGCATTATTAACTCCAGACTGCAACCGAGTCAACGGGAACAGTTGAACAAGCTATTAGAGGACTACGAGAACGTCTTCAATGACCTCCTAGGTATTACTGCTACCCTTGAGCATCATGTTGGATTGACTGACCCAGAACCATTTCAGCATTCCTATGGCCTTCCCCACCAGCTGTCCGTACGGCTAAAGGAAGATCTTGACACTTGGGTCCGCTTTGGAATAGTTGAAATGAGCATTTTGCCTTGGTGTTCCCCATTACTGGCAGTGCGTAAGCGAAATGGCAGTCACAGGTTCTGCCTTGACTGTCGTAAGCTTAACTCCCATACCATCTTTGATGGAGAGCCCATTGCTGACGCTGAGCGTATTTTCTCGTTGCTCTCCCGAGCCCGTTACCTGTCCAAATTGGATCTGGCCAGTGGATTTTGGCAAGTCCTGCTGATCGAGACTACCAAGCCTCTAATAGCCTTTTCCACAAGATATGGTCTATACCAGTTCAGGGTCATGCCTTTTGGTATGGTGAATGCCCCTTCAGCAGACTCATGAGGATAGTACTATAGGACCTCAACAATGTTTCATGCTTTATAGATGACTTCCTGGTGCATTCTAAGGATTGGCCATCGCACCTCGAGACTTTTCGCAGAGCTCTCACTCGACTGAACCAGCATGGACTTCATTTAAACTCTTCAAAATGTGAGATTGGTTTCACACACTTGCAGTATCTCGGACACTTGGTCGGAGAAGGAGTTATGTCTCCATTACATGACAGGGTACAAGCTATTAAGGATATGAAGAAACCTGCTACTGTCACTCAACTGTGATCATTCCTGGGTAGTGTCGGCTACTACCAACGGTTCATTCCACATTTTAATACTATGACTGCCCCTTTGCAGCAAATGACCTCCTCAAAGCAAGGTAAAACCTCCCCTGTCCAATGAATAGACGAAGCGGAGAGAGAGTTTTTCAAGCTCCGAGAAGCATTGGTGGGTGAGCCAGTATTACAACTGGTAAACCCTGATTTTCTATTTATCTTGCAGACCGACGCCTCAGACGAAGGCCTGGGTGCCGTGCTCTTGCAAGCCCGATCAGACAACTCAGCAGAAGTAGCTCCAGTGCGATATGCAAGCAGCAGGCTTTGCCCAGCAGAGCAAAATTACTCCACCGTGGAGAAGGAAGCTCTAGCTGCATATTGGGCCATAAAGAAATATAAAGTCCATCTGTATGGCCGATATTTTATATTTCCCTCTGTGGGACTCTGAAAGCCAGAACATGGCGGAAACTTTCAGTTTAGTGTTGAATAGCTGAAACTGTTTTAAATCCAGTTGCCATCATTAATGACGACTTGGTTAAAATTTTTCATTTGCGTATACTGCATTTTTTTGTATATCATTTTATTACCTTATGGCATGTGAAGAATTCTTAAACTTAAATAGCCCTTAAATGATATAAGGGCCAGTTACTGCTCTGGAAATAAATCCTACAGATGACGTCACCAGGAGGGACATTGAAACATCCTCATTTGGTGGCCAAACATCCCAGAGGCAAAATCTCGCCTAAGCAGTCAAGCTTATTTCAAACCTTATTTGCGTGACATCTTCACAGGAATTCATCTGGCACAAACAAGGTGAGGGATAGTGATTACCTAATTGTGATTACCTAATTGTGTTTACGGGAAAGAGCCCAAAGCTTGTATCTTCCCGTCTCCTGATCGCTTCCATTTTATACTTAGTGATACTTATCATAGCTGTCCTTAAAACTATGGATTGAGATAGCATTAACTACCTCCTCGCTTAGCCAATTCCAATTATCAACTACTCTTACACTGAAAAAGTATTTCCTTACATCCTGCAAAGAAGTTTTCTTACGAAGCTTCAAACTATGACCTCTAGTTCTAGAGCCAGCCATATCAAAATATCGATCCCTATCCACTCTATCATAACCATGAAGGAATTTAAAGACTGTCACCATATCCCCCCTCACTCTTCTAGCTTTGAGTGATGGTAAGTCTAATTCCCTCAGCCTCTCATCATAACTGAGATTGCGTATTTCTGGCACCAGTTTCGTGGCATGTCTTTGAACTTTTTCAAGCTTAGCTATGTGCTTTTTCAAGTGCGGATTCCAAAAGGGGGCTGCATATTCGAGTTTTGGCCTCACATAGGTTACAAAAATATTTCTGAACATTTCCTTGTCCATGTGCCTGAAGGCTACCCTTACATTTGAAAAGAATGCATATGCTGCCCTTACTATGCCATTTATATGTATTTCTGGAGACAAATCTGCCAGTATGTTTACTCCTAGATCTCTCTCATTTTCTGTCTCTTGAAGTTGTACTCCAGCCACCGAGTAGTCAAGCTTGGGCTTTCTTGCACTTGTACCCATTCTCATTACCTTACATTTTGAAGTATTGAATTTCATTAGCCACTTTTCTGACCACTCATGCAGATTATTTAGATCCTCCTGAAGTTCTCTACCATTGTTCTCGTTTTTTACTTTCTTCACAATCTTTGCATCATCTGCAAACATATTCATGAATGAATTTACAGACTCTGGTAGGTCATTTACATATACAAGGAACAAAAGTGGAACTAAAACTGAACCTGTGGAACTCCACTACTAACTCTTCTCCATTCAGACATTGAGTGTCTTACCCTAACCCTCTGTTCCCTTCCTTCTAAGTAAGTTTTTATCCATTCCAAAACATTTCCACCTATTCTAGCCATTGATTGCAGCTTCCTAATAATCTCCCATGTGGAACAGTGTCAAACGCTTTCTGGAAGTCTAGGAATATGCAATCTGCCCAGCCCTCTCTTTCCTGTAAGATTTGGCTTACCTCATCATAAAATTCTAATAAGTTTGTTACTGTTGATCTACCCTCTCTGAAGCCATGTTGCCTCACTGACTCTGGAGTCGGGGGAGATTCCAAGGTGCTGGAAACAAGCAAATGTGATACCTATCTTCAAAAAGGGAAGGAGGGATACGGCTCTGAACTATAGACCAGTTTCCTTGACCAGCATAGTTTGCAAAGTTATGGAGAAACTACTAAGGAAACATATCTCTCTTCACTTGGAATCCTTCAACTTTTTGTCAGTGAGGCAACATGGCTTCAGAGAAGGTAGATCAACAGTAACAAACTTATTAGAATTTTATGATGAGGTAAGCCAAATCTTACAGGAAAGAGAGGGCTGGGCAGATTGCATATTCCTAGACTTCCAGAAAGTGTTTGACACTGTTCCACATGGGAGACTTATTAGGAAGCTGCAATCAATGGCTAGAATAGGTGGAAATGTTTTGGAATGGATAAAAACTTACTTAGAAGGAAGGGAACAGAGGGTTAGAGTAAGACACTCAGTGTCTGAATGGAGAAGAGTTAGTAGTGGAGTTCCACAGGGTTCAGTTTTAGGGCCACTTTTGTTCCTTGTATATGTAAATGACCTACCAGAGTCTGTAAATTCATTCATGAATATGTTTGCAGATGATGCAAAGATTGTGAAGAAAGTAAAAAACGAGAACAATGGTAGAGAACTTCAGGAGGATCTAAATAATCTGCATGAGTGGTCAGAAAAGTGGCTAATGAAATTCAATACTTCAAAATGTAAGGTAATGAGAATGGGTACAAGTGCAAGAAGGCCCAAGCTTGACTACTCGGTGGCTGGAGTACAACTTCAAGAGACAGAAAATGAGAGAGATCTAGGAGTAAACATACTGGCAGATTTGTCTCCAGAAATACATATAAATGGCATAGTAAGGGCAGCGTATGCATTCTTTTCAAATGTAAGGGTAGCCTTCAGGCACATGGACAAGGAAATGTTCAGAAATATTTATGTAACCTATGTGAGGCCAAAACTCGAATATGCAGCCCCCTTTTGGAATCCGCACTTGAAAAAGCACATAGCTAAGCTTGAAAAAGTTCAAAGACATGCCACGAAACTGGTGCCAGAAATACGCAATCTCAGTTATGATGAGAGGCTGAGGGAATTAGACTTACCATCACTCGAAGCTAGAAGAGTGAGGGGGGATATGGTGACAGTCTTTAAATTCCTTCATGGTTATGATAGAGTGGATAGGGATCGATATTTTGATATGGCTGGCTCTAGAACTAGAGGTCACAGTTTGAAGCTTCGTAAGAAAACTTCTTCGCAGGATGTAAGGAAATACTTTTTCAGTGTAAGAGTAGTTGATAATTGGAATTGGCTAAGCGAGGAGGTAGTTAATGCTATCTCAATCCATAGTTTTAAGGACAGGTATGATAAGTATCACTAAGTATAAAATGGAAGCGATCAGGAGACGGGAAGATACGAGCTTTGGGCTCTTTCCCGTAAACACAATCAGGTAATCACAATTAGGTAATCACATAAAGTTGAAGGATTCCAAGTGAAGAGAGATATGTTTCCTTAGTAGTTTCTCCATAACTTTGCAAACTATGCTGGTCAAGGAAACTGGTCTATAGTTCAGAGCCGTATCCCTCCTTCCCTTTTTGAAGATAGGTATCACATTTGCTTGTTTCCAGCATCTTGGAATCTCCCCCGACTCCAGTGACTCCTTAAATATGATACTTGGTGCCACTGATATTGTGTTTGCGCATTTTTTAAGCACATTTGGTCAAGCAAATTGAGATTGCGAGATTTAGTTACATTTGGTAATGGTCATATCCTACGAAAATTTTCTCAGATACCATTCCCATACAAACGATCTTTTGTAGATTACCTAACTAGAATCTCACTTGCCAAACTTAATTCCAATAACCTGGAAATTACAGCTGATATACATTGCTAAGAAGTTTCTTTCAATGAATCTGATAAACGAAAATCTCATCCTCTGAAGACTGGTTATGAGCCCGTAAAAATTTATCCCTTCTCCTAACAAATTCGAATTTCATTTCACCCCTTTCTATCATCATAATTAAAGTGTGCTACGTCAAAAACTCGTGAATAAAGCTATTTGCTATATAAATTGCATGTAATTATTTATTTAACTAAGGTGTTTTATGCTATAAACTGCAAATAATTAAAAGGTAATTTTACCCTGTTGGCTTTGCATATTTTTCCTGTTAACCACAATTAAATGAATGCATACTCTATTTATCTTGCTGATTCTTCATTAATTGGGGATAAAGTGTTTTGAGTTATAAGTTGCAAATACTCCAGAAGGTGGTTTTGCCCCATTTTCATTGCAAATAGTTCTTGATAACCAAAATTGAATGAAAACTGGATTTATCTCATAGATTCTTTCTTTATCGTAAATAGAGTTTTACCATATAAATTGCAAATCATTAATAAGCATTGCAACTTTTGTGGTTGCCCACACTTTGAGGAATACATACAGTACTGTATTTGTCTTGCTTATTCTTCATTTATTGTGAATAAATTGTTTTCCTTTCATACCAGCAAAGAATTAATGGTTTTCCATGCCCCTATGGTAGCATAAATATTTCTGGTTAACTGTGACTAACCAATATATTTTCATCCAGTAGAATAATATTGGAAACTCCTTATACGTGTGCTCGTGCTTTCAGTTTCCCATTATCAACAGTGTGTTGTGTCTGTTTCTGCAATTGCAGTGTCCTCTATTCTATTCTGCCTGTGTGACAGAGGTAATTGTCGAGTTGAGGCCAAAGTCTTGGCATACATCTGTGGTGCCGGGAAACGAAATCGTGCTCACCACCTCCAGGATTTGAGGCAGCATTTCATAAGATTTATTTTAAAAAAAATAATTCAATTCTTTTAAAGTCGTTGCATTTCCAAAATTAAAAGAAAGTTGAATTCTGAGTTTCATTTAACCGAATAGTGGTATATGGATGGGTGTTCAAGTACAAATATCTGTCCTGTCTGTTTGTGAGCTCTTAACCGAGTTCAGTACTTTGAGTCCCCTAGTAAAACAGAAACTTAACAACTCTCCATTCCCACACAGTTAACTAACATTTAATTGATTTACGATGTCACTCACTTGTTTGTTGTTATCTTCTTGTTTAAAAATCCTGACCTCTAGTTCTTCCTTTTCCTTTTCCAGCTTTTTTTTTTATTGTTTTTCTAGTTCGTTTCTCTCTTACTCATATGCCTTGTTACTCTCCTCTAAATTTCTTATAATCTCTCTTACTATTTCTTTTTCTTTTAACTTACTTAAATAGCCTTCTTCCATTTCTCTATCCATATTCTTAATATCATTCAGGTTTGATAAGAGGGTCGTAAAGTTCCCTGACATTTTGTTTCAGATTCCTAAGAGCTATTCCCCTTCACAACCCCCGGGGACAAGAAATTCCTTGAACTCGCTTTCTATAGCAGACTTTATTTCTTCAACCTCAACCTTTTACTTTTTAGCAATGTTATCCCTCCTTCAGTTCTCTCAAATCTTTCAACCATTAATATTCTAAAGCCCTTAGGGAAAACTGTGACACTGTGTATGTCCTCTCTGAACTTAGTCTCTGTAACTGTTACTATATATGCCTTCCTGTTGTGAATTCTAGTCTTTAATATAACTGCCTTGACACTTATCCCTTAATCATTTGTGTACAATAATGTTAATGAGGGTGCATCCCCTGATCTCCTAGCATTATTTTCGTTATCACTCATTTGGCTGGAAGAACTCTGAAACAAACAATTTTCTTCTCTTTTCATATTTCTTTTAACCTTTTTGGCTTTTTTCAACAAGCTTTTTAAACTTTCAATTTCTTCCTGTGTTCTCTATGGTCTAATGAACACTCTTCTGAATTGTTGAAGGTTTTTTTTAGGTTTATTGCCCTCAACATTAATTCTCTACATATGTCCCCCCTCTCAAAGGTCACTTCCATTATTCTTTGCCATTTCCTCCATAGACTATTTACCAACTCGGTGAATGCTTCCAGTATTCTTTGGACCACATAGTACTCTAAGCTTCTTAGTCAGGTCTAAAACCCTAGTTTTATTGTGTTCAAGTCTTTCCTGTTATGTTGACTCCTCAGATTTATTTATGGCTGAGATTATCACTGTCTTCTCTTTATCAAGTGTCTGTTTGATCAGTGGATTAGCCTTTTCAATTACAATATCCTTCATTTTGTCTGTTGCTGTTTCTGTGTAGTCAACAGTATTTACATTTTCCAATGCCATCTCCCTCACTGCATTTTTTGCTGTCAAATTTTTCTTCACTGCATCTGCAAAATATCTTTTAATGGCCTCATGTTTTGTATTCAGCTCTCCTAAAACTCTTTTCTGAACTGTTCAGTGTTTTCCTTTATCCGGACATTTCAAGATGCAATCTCATCTCTCTTAGAAAAGAGCTGTTAACTAACATTTCATTAATTTACGATGTCACTCACTTGTTTTTTGTTATCTTTATGTTTAAAACTCCTGACTCTAGTACATTCTTTTCCTCTTCCAGCTTTTTAAATCGTTTTTCTAGTTCTTTTCTCTATTTTACTTGTACCTTGTTACTATCCTCCAAATTTCTTATAATCTCTCTTACTTTTTTTATTTTCATTTAACTTACTTAAATAGGCTTTTACCATATCTCTATCCATATTTTTAATATCATGTTTGATACGAGGGTCGAAAAGTTCCCTGACTTTTTGTTTCAGATTCCTAAGAGCTATTCCCCTTCCACAACCCACGGGGAGAAGATATTCCTTGAACTCGCTTTCTATAGCAGAGTTTATTACTTCAACCTGAACCTTTTATTTTTGAGGAATGTTATCCCTCCTTCAGTCCTCTCAAAACATTCAACCCTTAATATTCTAAATCTCTTAGGGAAAACTGTGACACTGTGTATGTCCTCTCTGAACTTAGTCTCTGTAACTGTTACTATATCTGCCTTCCTGTTGTGAATTCTAGTCTTTAATTTAATTGCCTTGCCACTTACCCCTTCATTTGTGTACAATGATCTTAATGAGGGTGCATCCCCTGATCTTCTAGCATTATCTTCTTTATCACTCATTTGGTTGGAAGAACTCAGAAACAAAATATTTTCCTCTCTTATTTTCTTATCTCATTTACCCTTTCAGCTTCTTTCAACAAGCTTTTTAAACTTTCAATTTCTTCCTGTTTTCACTATGGTCTAATGAACACTCTTCTGCATTGTTGAAGGTTTTTTAAGTTTATTGCCCTCTTCAATAATTCTCTACATGTGTCCCCTCTCTCAAAGGTCATCTTCATTATTCTTGCCATTTCCCCCCTAGAATATATACCAACTCGGTGAATGCTTACAGTATTCTATGAACCACATATTACTCTAAGCTTCCTTGTCAGGTCTAGAACCCTAGTTTTATTATGTTCATGTCTCCCCTGCCATGTTGACTCCTGGGATTCATTTATATCTGAGATTATCACTGTCTTCTCTTTATCAAGTGTCTGTTTGAGCAGTGGATTAGCCCTTTCAATTACAATATCCTTCATTTTTTCAGTTGCTGTTTATGTGTAGTCACCAGCATTTACATTTTCCAATGCCATCTCCTTCATTTTATTCTTTACTGCCAAGTTTTTCTTCACTGCATCTGCAAAAGATCTTGTAATGGCCTTATGTTTTGTATTCAGCTCCTGAAACTCTTTTCTGAGCTGTTCAGTGTTTTCCTTTAGCTTGACATTTTAAGCTGCAATCTCATGTCTCTTAGAAAAGAGCAATTAACTAACATTTAATTAATTTTTTTAAGAGTGTGACACCAGGATAGGCAGAAACTGCCCTCTACAATAAAGGCCCAGCCACAAGAAAATACCAAGATGAAGGAAAAGAAAAAGGTTAAGGGCAAGGCAGAGATGAGGTAATGTCATACAAAGAAAAACGACAGACAGAGAAAACAGTCAAAGTACAGACGACCCTGAGATATGAAGGACTAGCCTCTGAGATGACGATAGATCTGCTTTTTAAAGGATGAAAGGTCATAAGAATTAGGAAAGACAGAAGTAGGGAGAGAGTTCCAGAGTCTGGAGGTAAATGGGAATAAGCTACAAATCTCCACATAGTACCTGTGAGATGAGGCCGCTTGGTGAGTGTTACGCGGCCTCGGCAGTGGAGGAGGGAGGCAACTCCCCAATTCATCAGAGTAGCGATGGAAGTAGTAGCGATAGAAAAGCGAAAGGGAAGATACCTTTCGGCGAAGAGAGAGAGAATCCAGGTTAGAAGTAAGAGAAGGATCATTAATGAGTCTGACTGCCTTAGATTCAACCCTATCAAGAAGATAAGTAAAGGAAGAAGCACTCCAGATGTGTGAGCAGTATTCTAAGCAGGGGAGGATAAGACCTTTGTAATTTTACGTAACTGCAATGAGGAAAAGTAATGACGAAAACGAAACAAAACCCCCAATTTTTTGGATGAAGATTTAGAAATTTGGATTATGTGATTCCTCCAAGATAAGTTAGAGGCTATATGGATTCCTAATATGTTGATAGAGTTAGGAGGGTAACTTTCATTAGTTTCGAAGACAATAGAGTTATTAGGAGGAGAATAAGATAAAGAGATAGCCAGAAACTGTGTCTTGGAGGCATTGAATGTAATTAAATTTTGAGTGCCCCACTCAGATACTCTCTACAAATTGGAGTTAAGAGTAGAAGAAAGAGTGATACGAGATTGATTACGAGTAACAGATGAAGGTTGTGAGGAAAAGGCAGAGGAAAAATGAAGGGTAGAATCATCAGCAAAGGCATGAAGAAGAGAGGAAGATGGGGATTGTAGAAGATCATTGATGAAGAGAAGGAAGAGAGTAGGTGAAAGAACAGAGCCCTGTGGAACACCACTGGTAACGGAGAAAGAGCTAGATGTCGCACCATCAAAAACTACAAATATAGAACGGTCAGTAAGAAAACTGGACATCAGAGAACAGAAAGAAGGGATAAAGCTATAGGCAGGGAGTTTGGCCAACAGAGCCTTGTGCCAGACTGTCAAAAGCCTTAGAGATATCAAGGGCGACGACAAAGGATTCCCCATAGTTCGCCAGAGAAGATGACCATACATGAGTAAGATAGGACAGGAGATCACCAGTGGATCTTGCCTTGCAGAAGCCGTGCTGGTGATCAGAGATAAGTGAGTTAGATGTCACTCACGTGTTTGTTGTTATCTTCTTATTTAAAAATCCTAATGTCTAGTTCTTTCTTTTTCCCCTTCCAGCTTTTTTTTTATTGTTTTTCTAGTTCTTTTCTCACTTACTCTTGTACCTTGTTACTCTCCTCTAAATTTCTTATAATCACTCATACTTTTTGATTTTCATTAAACTTACTTAAATAGCCTTTTTCCATTTCTCTATCCATATTCTTAATATCATTAAGGTTTGATACGAGGGTCGAAAAGTTCCCTGACTTTTTGTTTCAGATTCCTAAGAGCTATTCCCCTTCCACAGCCCACGGGGACAAGAAATACCTTGAACTCGCTTTCTATTGCAGACTTTATTTCTTCAACCTGAACCTTCTACTTTTTAGCAATTTTATCCCTCCGTCAGTCTTCTCAAATCTTTCAACCCTTAATATTCTAAATCCCCTAGGGAAAACTGTGACACTGTGTATGTCCTCTCTGAACTTAGTCTCTGTAACTGTTACTATATCTGCCTTCCTGTTGTGAATTCTAGTTTTTAATTTAACTGCCTTGTCACTTACCCCCTTCATCATTTGTGTACGGCAATCTAAGCGAGGGTACATCCCCTGATCTCCTAGCATGATCTTTATCACTCATTTGCCTGGAAGTACTTTGAAACAAAACAAAAAATTTCTCTTCTTTTCGTATCTCGATTTACCTTTCAGATTCTCTCAACAAGCTTTTTAAACTTTCAATTTCTTCCTGTGTTCTCTGTGGTCTAATGAACACTCTTCTGATTCGTTGAAGGAGTTTTAGGCTTATTGCCTTCATCAATAATTCTCTACATGTGTCCCCTCTCTCAAAGGTCATTTTCATTATTCTTGCCATTTCCTCCCTAGAATATTTACCAACTCGGTAAATGCTTACAGTATTCTTTGGACCACATAGTACTCAAAACTTCCTTGTCAGGTCTAAAACCCTAGATTTATTATGTTCAAGTATCCCCGGCCATGTTAACTCCTGGGTTTTATTTATGCCTGAGATTATCACTGTCTTTTGTTTGTCAAGTATCTGTTTGATCAGTGGATTAGCCGTTATAATTACAATATCCTTCATTTTGTCTGTTGCTGTTTCAGTGTAGTCAACAGTAATTACATTTTCCAATGCCATCTCCCTCGCTGCATTTTTACTGCCAAATATTTCTTTACTACATCTGCAATAGATATTGTAATAGCCTCATGTTTTGCATTCAGCTCCTAAAACTCTTTTCTAAACTGTTCAGTGTTTTCCTTTATCTGGACATTTCAAGCTGCAATCTCATCTTTCTTATAAAAGAGCAGTTAACTAACATTTAATTAATTTACGATGTCACTCACTTGTTTGTTGTTATCTTCTTGTTTAAAAATGCTGACCTCTAATTCTTTCTTTTCCCATTCCAGCTTTTAGTGTGTTTTTTTTTTTTAGTTTTTTTTTCTCTTACTCTTGTGCCTTGTTAATCTCCTCTAAATTCCTTATAATCTATCTATTGCATTTTCATTTAACTTACTTAAATAGCCTTTTTCCATTTCTCTATCCATATTCTTAATATCATTCAGGTTTGATACGAGGGTCAAAAAGTTCCCAGACTTTTTGTTGTAGATTGCCAAGAGCTATTCATCTTCCACAATCCCAGGAGACTAGAAATTCCTTGAACTCGCTTTCTATAGCAGAGTTTATTTCTTCAACCTGAACCGTGTGCTTTTTGGCAATATTTTCCCTCCATCAGTCCTCTCAAATCTTTCAACCCTTAATATTCTAAATCCCTTAGGGAAAACTGTGACACTGTGTATGTCCTCTCTGAACTTAGTCTCTGTAACTTTTACTATATCTGCCTTCCTGTTGTGAATTCTACCACTTCATCATTTTTGTACAACAATTTTAATGAGGATGCATCCCTTGATCTCCTAGCATTATTTTCTTTATCACTCATTTGGCTGGAAGAACTCTGAAACAAAAAAAAATCTTCTCTTCTTTTCTTATCTCATTTAATCTTTCAGCTTCTTTCAACAAGCTTTATAAACATTCAATTTATGCCTGTGCTCTCTATGGTCTAACGAAGACTCTTCTGAATTGTTGAAGTTTTTTTAGATTTATTTCCCTCAGCAATAATTCTTACATGTGTCCCCTTTCTCAAAGGTCACTTTCATTATTCTTGTCATTTCCTCCCTAGAATATTTACCAACTCGGTGAATGCTTACAGTATTCTTTGGACCACATATACTCTAAGCTTCCTTGTCAGGTCTAAAACCCTAGTGTTATTATGTTCAAGTCTCCCCTGTCATGTTGACTCCTGAGATTTATTTATGCCTGAGATTATCAGTCTTCTCTTTATCAAGTGCCTTTTTGATCAGTGGATTAGTCTTTTCAGTTACAATATCTTTCATTTTTTCTGTTGCTGTTTCTGTGTAGTCAATAGTATTTACATTTTCCAATGTCATCTCCATCACTGCATTTTTTACACTCATATGTTTCTTTACTACATCTGCAAAAGATATTGTAATAGCCTCATGTTTTGTATTCAGCTCCTGAAACTCTTTTCTAAACTGTTCAGTGTTTTCCTTTAACTGTACATTTCAAGCTGCAATCTCATCTCTCTTAGAAAAGAGCAGTTAACTAACATTTAATTGATTTACGATGTCAATCACTTTTTTTTTTTAAGAGTGTGACACCGGGACAGGCCGAAACTGCCCTCATCAATAAAGGCCCGGGCACGAGAAAATACCAAGACGAAGGAAAAGAAAAAGGTTAAGGACAAGGCAGAGATGAGGTAATGTCAAACAAAGGAAAAAGACAGATAGAAAAAACAGTCAAAGTAGAGAGGATCCTGAGATATGGAGGACTAGGCTCTGAGATGACGATAGATCTACTATTTGAAGGACAGAAGGTCATAAGAATTAAGAAATACAGAAGGAGGAAGAGAGTTCCAGAGTCTGGAGGTAGATGGGAAGAAGCAGTCGCTGCACCAACCAATCCTCGAGCTACAAATCTCCACATAGTACCTGTGAGATGAGGCTGCTTGGCGAGTGTTACGCGGCCTCAGTAGTGGGGGATTGATTACTGACCGTTCTATATCTGTAATTGTTAATGGCGCAACATCTAGCCCTTTCTCTGTGTCCAGTGGTGTTCCACAGGGCTCTGTTCTTTCACCTACTCTCTTCCTTCTCTTCATCAATGATCTTCTACAATCCCCATCTTCCTCTCTTCTTCATGCCTTTGCCGATGATTCTACCCTTCACTTTTCCTCTGCCTTTTCTTCTCAACCTTCATCTGTTACTCGTAATCAATCTCGTATCACTCTTTCTTCTACTCTTAACCCCGATTTGAAGAGAGTATCTGAATGGGGCACTCAAAATTTAGTTAAATTCAATGCCTCCAAGACACAGTTTCTGGCTATCTCTTTATCTTCTTCTCCTCCCTATTGTCTTCGAAACTAATGAAATTTACCCTCTTAACTCTATCAATATATTAGGAATCCATATAACCTCTAACTTGTCTTGGAGGAATCACATAATCCAAATTTCTAAATCTTCATCCAAAAAATTGGGGGTTTTGTTTCGTTTTCGTTATTACTTTTCCTCACTGCAGTTACTTAAAATTTACAAAGATCTTATCCGCCCCTGCTTAGAATACTGCTCACACATCTGGGGTGCTTCTTCCTTTACTTATCTTCTTGATAGGGTTGAATCTAAGGCAGTCAGACTCATTAATGATCCTTCTCTTACTTCTAACCTGGATTCTCTCTCTCTTCGCCGTAAGGTATCTTCCCTTTCGCTTTTCTATCGCTACTACTTCCATCGCTGCTCTGATGAGTTGGCGAGTTGCATCCCTCCTCCACTGCCGAGGCCGCGTAACACTCGCCAAGCGGCCTCATCTCACAGGTACTGTGTCGAGATTTGTAGCTCGCGGATTGGTCGGTGCAGCGACTGCTTCTTCCCATTTACCTCCAGACTCTGGAACTCACTTCCTCCTTCTGTCTTTCCTAGTTATTATGACCTTTCATCCTTCAAAAAGCAGATCTATTGTCATCTCAGAGCCTAGTCCTCCATATCTCTGGGTCCTCTTTACTTTGACTGTTTTTTCTGTCTGTCGTTTTCCTTTGTGTGACATTACCTCATCTCTGCCTTGCCCTTAACCTTTTTCTTTTCCTTCGTCTTGGTATTTTCTCGTGCCCGGGTCTTTGTTGATGAGGCCAGTTTCTGCCTGTCCCGGTGTCACACTCTTAAAAAAAAAAAAAAAAACTCACCAACTCATCAGAGCAGCGATGGAAGTAGTAGCGATAGAAAAGTGAAAGGAAAGATGTCTTACGGAGAAGAGTGAGAGAATCCAGGTTAGAAGTAAGAGAAGGATCATTAATGAGTCTGACTGCCTTAGATTCAACCCTATCAAGAAGATAAGTAAAGGAAGAAGCACCCCAGATGTGTGAGCAGTATTCTAAACAGGGACGGATAAGACCTTTGTAAATTTTGTGTAACTGCAATGAGGAAAAGTAATGACGAAAACGAAACAAAACCCCCAATTTTTGTAATGAAGATTTAGACATTTGGATTATGTGATTCCTCCAAGACAAGGTAGAGGCTATATGGATTCCTAATATGTTGACGGAGTTAAAAAGGTAAATTTCATTAGTTTCGAAAACAATAGGGTTATCAGGAGGAAAAGAAGATAAAGAGATAGCCAGAAACTGTCTTGGAGGCATTGAATTTAACTAAATTTTGAGTGCCCCACTCAGATACTCTCTGCAAATCGGAGTTAAGAGTAGAAGAAAGAGTGATACGAGATTGATTACGAGTAACATATGAAGGTTGTGAAGAAAAGGCAGAGGAAAAGTGAAGGGTAGAATCATCAGCAAAGGCATGAAGAAGAGAGGAAGATGGGGATTGTAGAAGATCATTGATAAAGAGAAGGAAGAGAGTAGGTGAAAGAACGGAGTCCTGTGGAACACCACTGATAACAGAGAAAGGGCTAGATGTTGCGCCATCAACAACTACAGATATAGAACGGTCAGTGAGAAAACTGGAAATCAGAGAACAGAAAGAAGGGGTAAAGTCATAGGCAGGGAGTTTGGCCAACAGAGCCTTGTGCCAGACTCTGTCAAAAGCCTTAGAGATATCAAGAGCGATGACAAAGGATTCCCCATAGTTCGTCAGAGAAGATGACCATACATGAGTAAGATAGGACAGGAGATCATCAGTGGATCTTGCCTTGCGGAAGCCGTACTGGTGATTGGAGATAAGTGAGTTAGATTCAAGGTGTTTCAAGAAGTGAGCATTGTGCATAGTTTCGAGAACTTTAGCAATAGAGGAGTTTAGGGCAATAGGTCAGTAGTTAGAAGGAATAGAGTGGTCACCCTTCTTAGGAACAGGTTGAACTAGAGTATGCTTCCAAGATGAAGGATACATACTTGTTGACAGAATGAGGAAAAAAGACGGCAAATCACGGGAGCCAGTTCATCTGCAATCTCCTTAAGGAGCCTTGCAGGGATACCATCAGGACCAGATGCCTTGGTCGTCTTTAGCGAGCGAAGAACCTTATGCACTTTGTGTGAAGAAAGGATAAGGGAGGGCATAGGGTTAGAGAGGGGAAAAGACTGAGGAACAGGTGCATTGGAATCGTTGATTGAAGAGTTGGCAGATAAATGAGAGCTAAAGAGAGTGGCCTTGTCAGTGGGAGAGCAAGCCATAGAACCATCAGAATGAATGAGAAGGGGAAAGCTTGCGTTACAGAAGTTTTTAGAGAGATACTCAAGGTCATCAACTTTCCTTCTTATAAAGGAAGCCTTAGACCTTCGAATCTGAGCAGTACAGCAATTCCTAACTATAATAAAAGCAGAGCGAGTTAAATCGGAAGGAGAAGCTAGGTAAGATCGGTGAGCCCGATTCCTAGTCTGGATAGCCATGGAGCAGGCACGGTCAAACCAAGGTTTAAGGGGAGAGAAAGTTTTTGTAGAAGAGGGGATGTACGCCTCCATTCCTGCAATCATGATCTCGGCAACTTTTAGAGCTACCTGATCAGGGTTGCGGGACCGAAACCAGCAGTCATCCCATGGAAAGTCAAAGAGAAAGTTACGCAAATTTTCATGTTGAGTACGCTCGAAGTGCCAAAGGCGGCGCTGAGTAGGAGGGATTGGTGGTGGGGGAGCGAAAATGGAAGAGACTGAGATTATAGAGTGGTCAGATTTACCAAGAGGGGAAGGCACATAATAAGAGTAGTTTGAAGGGTTAGAAATAAAAAATTGGTCAAGAGAGTTTGCAGCATGTTCGTGATGACCAGGAACGCGAGTAGGATGTTTGATAATTTGCTCCAGATCGTGAGTAATAGAGAAAGCAAGGGCCTTGCTTCCTCCCACATGAGTGTGAGAAGAATGAAGCCACTCACTGTGGTGTACATTGAAGTCTCTAATGTAGAGAACTTCGGCATGTGGGTGAGAAGATAGCAAGGACTCATGGCACAAGGAGAGATATTCAAAGAAAGACACAAACTCGATGGAGTTTGGAGAACAGTAGCAGAAGCAAAGGAAGATAGTGGTAGTGGAGAGATAGACTTTTAGCCAGAGAACATCAAAGTCAGGAGATTCAAGGTCCATTAGCCTCACAGTAGGAGTGTTAATGTTGCAGTATGCACAGACCCCACCATTGGAACGAAAACTAGTATACAGATTATAGTGAGAGATTTGGAATGGGTCAGTGGAAGCATGTATAGACAGCTGGGTTTCAGATAGGAAGAGGAAGTTAGGGAGGAAAGTGCCCAAGTGCTGTTCCACAGACGAAAGATTAGAGTTCAGCCCACGAATGTTAGAATAGTGAAGAGTGAAAGCAGCAGATCTACTGGGAGGTGCCAGGTTAAGAGCAGAACCATTACTACCACCAGGCATGTCTGCCCTCAACCCAATAGTGGAGTCAACACGATCCCCGGAGATTCTTCGCACCCCTCTATGCCAGGTACAGGGGGCCATTAGTTGTGAACCTTCCATAAATAATAACAAATGTGAGGAAAGAAAAAGTAAAAGAGACAGATGTGGGGAATGTTGTGACTTGTCAAATGTAATGGAATAGCAAGAGATGTGTTTGTTGTTATCTTCTTGTTTAATAATCCTGACTTCTAGTTCTTTCTTTTCCCCTTCCACCTGTTTTTAATCGTTTTTCCTCTTCTTTTCTCTCTTACTCTTGTACCTTGTTACTCTCCTCTAAATTTCTAATAATCTCTCTTACTATTTCATTTTAATTTAACTTACTTAAATAGCCTTTTTCCATTTCTCTATCCATATTCTTAATATCATTAAGGTTTGATATGAAGGTCAAAGACTTCCATGACTTTTGGTTTCAGATTCCTAAGAGCTATTCCCCTTCCACAACCCCCGTGGACGAGACATTCCTTGAACTCGCTTTTTATAACAGACTATATTTCTTCAACCTGAACTTTTTATTTTTGAGCAATGTTATCCCTCCATCAGTCCTCTCAAATCTTCAATCCTTAATATTCTAAAGCCCTTAGGGAAAACTGTGACACTGTGTATGTCCTCTCTGAACTTATACTCTGTAACTGTTACTATATCTGCCTTCCTGTTGTGAATTCTAGTCTTTAATTTAACTGCCTTGCCACTTACCCCTTCATCATTTGTGTACAGCAATCTTAATGAGGGTGCATCCCCTGATTTCCTAGCATTATCTCCTTTAACATTCACATGGCTGGAAGAACTCTGAAACAGCTACAAAATTTCTTCTCTTCTTTTCTCATCTCATTTGACCTTTCAGTTTCTTTCAACAAGCTTTTTAAACATTCAATTTCTTCCTGTGTTCTCTATGGTCTAATGAACACTCTTCTGAATTGTTGAATGTTTTTTTTTAGGTTTATTGCCCTCATCATTAATACTGTACATGTGTCCTCCATCTCAAAGGTCGCTTTCATTATTCTTGCCATTTCCTCCCAAGAATATATACCAACTATGTGAATGCTTACAGTATTCTTTGGACCACATACTACTTTAAGCTTCCTTGTCAGGTCTAAAACCCTAGTTTTATTATGTTCAAATCTCCCCTGTCATGTTGACTCCTAAGATTTATTTATGCCTGAGATTATCACAGTCTTCTCTCTATCAAGTGCCTGTTTGATCATTGGATTAGCCCTTTCAATTACAATATCCTTCAATTTTTTCTGTTGCCGTTTTTGTGTAGTCAACAGTATATACATTTTCCAATGCCATCTCCCTCACTGTATTTTTTACTGCCATTTTTTCTTCACTGCATCTGCAAAAGATCGTGTAATAGCCTCATGTTTTGTATTCAGCTCCTGAAACTCTCTTCTAAACTGTTCAGTGTTTTCCTTTAACTGGACATTTCAAGCTGCAATCTCATCTCTCTTAGAAAAGAGCAGTAAACTAACATTTAATTAATTTGCAATGTCACCCGCTTGTTTCTTGTTATCTTCTTGTTTAAAACCCTTGACCTCTAGATCTTTCTTTTAACCTTCCAGCTTTTTTTAATAGTTTTTCTAATTCTTTTTTCTCTTACTCTTGTATTTTGATACTCTCCTCAAAATTTCTTATAATCTCTCTTACTTTTTCATTTTCATTTAACTTACTTGAATAGCCTTTTTCCATTTCTCTATCCATATTCTTAATATAATTCATGTATGATACGAAGGTCGAAAAGTTCCCTGAATTTTTGTTTCAGATTCCTAAGAGCTATTCCCCTTCCACAACCCCCGGGGACAAGAAATTCACTGAACTCGCTCTCTATAGCAGAGTTTATTTCTTCAAACTGAACCTTTTATTTTTGAGGAAGGTTATCCCTCCATCAGTCCTCTCAAATCTTTCAACCCTTAATATTCTAAAGCCCTTAGGGAAAACTCTGACACTGTGTATATCCTCTCTGAACTTGGTCTCTGTAACTGTTACTATATCTGCCTTTCAGTTGTGAATTCTAGTCTTTAATTTAACTGCCTTGCCACTTGCCCCATCATCATTTGTGTACAGCAATCTTAATGAGGGAGCATCCCTTGATCTCCTAGCATTATCTTCTTTATCACTCATTTGGCTGGAAGAACTCTGAAACAAAAAATTTTCTTCTCTTCTTTTCTTATCCCAATTTACCTTTCAGCTTCTTTCAACAAGTTTTTAAAATTTCAATTTCTTCCTGTGTTCTGTATGGTCTAATGAACACTCTTCTGAATTGTTGAAGGTTTTTTAAGTTTATTGCCTTCATCAATTATTCTCTACATGTGTCCCCTCTCTCAAAGGTCACTCATTATTCTTGCCATTTCCTCCCTAGAATATATACCAACTCGGTGAATGCTTACAGTATTCTTTGGACCACATAGTACTCAAAGCTTCCTTGTCAGGTCTAAAACCCTACTTTTATTATGTTTATGTCTCCCCTGCCATGTTGACTCCTGGGATTCATTTATGGCTGAGATTATCACTGTCTTCTCTTTATCAAGTGTCTGTTTGATCAGTGGATTAGCCTTTTCAATAACAATATCCTTCATTTTTTCAGTTGCTGTTTCTGTGTAGTCAACAGTATTTACATTTTCCAATGCCATCTCCCTCATTGCATTTTTTACTGCCAAATTTTTCTTCACTGCATCTGCTAAAGATCTTGTAATGGTCTTATGTTTTGTATTCAGCTACTGAAACTTTTCTAAACTGTTCAGTATTTTCCTTTATTCGTACATTTCAAGCTGCAATCTCATCTCTATTAGAAAAGAGCAATTAAGTAACATTTAATTAATTTACGATGTCACTCACTTGTTTGTTGTTATCTTTTTGTTTAAAAATCCTGACTCTAGTTCTTTTGTTTCCTTTTCCAGCTTTCTTTAATCATTTTTCTAGTTCTTTTCTCTCTTAATCTTGTGCCTTGTTACTCTCCTCTAAATTTCTTGTAATCTTTCTTACTATTTCATTTTCATTTAACTTACTTAAATAGCCTTTTTCCATTTCTCTATCCATATTCTTAATATAATTCATGTTTGATACGAGGGTCGAAAAGTTCCCTGATTTTTTGTTTCAGATTCCTAAGAGTTATTCCCCTTCCACAACCCAAAGGGACCTACTACCACCTCGACCATTGGACATGGGGATTAGAAACAAAATGCAAATGAATTTTTTTATTTAACATTGCACATATATTTGCTTTATCTTCTTATAAGTACTAATTCAGTTACTTTAGTTAACCTTCTTAATGAATCATTTTCCTTGTAGCACACAACTTTACTTAAAATTTGACTTTGGTATAAATAAAACCCACATGAATAAAAGCTTGAATATGCAAACGAGGAAAAACGGAAGGGACTGGGTGCAGCCCCTTGATCTTTAACATGCTCCGCCTGCAATCAGCTGACATATACATGCAGTTTAAGTATTTATGAAAGAAAAAACATTTCAGCATACCATACACACGGGTCCTGCAGAGGAACCTAACCTACCCTAACCTAATCTAACTTAACCTAACCTAAGATACCCTAATTAACCTAACCTAGGTTAGGTTCCTCTGAAGGAACTGTGTGTTTGGTATGCTGAAATGTTGTTTTCTTTCAAAAATGCTTGAATTGCATGTATATGTCAGCTGATTGTGGGTGGAGAATGTTAAAGATCAAAGGCTGCACCCAGTCGCTTCCTGAAACACAATTGATGTCTTGAACACCTGTTTTTCCTATTAGTTAATCTTTAAGTCAGGTTTCAGCTTCAGTAGCGGTCAGATGTCCTCCTCTCCTCTTCTGCCCAGCCAGCAACATGAAGTCGACTCCTCCTGCCAGATTGACTGGATTTCCTCTTCTAGTTCTTCCCTTGTTGGAAAGTTAATAACGAAAGAAAGATGTTCCCTTTTCCGTTGATTTTCTCTCTCTCTCTCTCTTGAAAGAGTAAAATCGGAATAGTGGGACACTTTTGTAACTCGAAACGCTGACTTTATTACCCATTTTTTTTTCTCTTTTCCAAGAGTTAAAAATGAAAAAATAGGTTTAACAACTTTTGTTTTTGTCTATTTTCAGGAGCATTTTTGTGCTATAAAACCGTGTTAATGCCCTCCTTTTTTCCAGTTTCTGTTTTGTGTACAGTGTTAAGTGATTTTAGTGCTTATTATCTAGGCGCTCAGTGATAAATTTCCATTTCAGGGTGTTTTATTTCTGTTACCCTAAGTGATAAATTCCCTTTCAGATTTTTTTCTGTTAACCAACTCGGATATATTGTGTGTTCTGTGCTCACCTAAGTGATAAATACCTTTTCGGGCTTTTCTTTTTTATTTATTTATTTTTTCACTCCGTTTGTGTATCCTGTGTTATAGTGTGATTCATAACCGCTTCATAGCGGTAAGCCTGTATTATTATATATATATATCAATTTTATAAACTACTCCATGCAAGTGAAAAAATGTAGTGCTCAGTGAGGGTCTGTGGATATACCTGACTAGGTTCTAGTCATGCCCTCCTCCGACTCTCCAGCTACCCACCTGGAGGCAGGGATGGAGCTTGACCACCCTCCCAGGAGGGGTGGATGCTAGTGGGATAAAAAAAAAAGTGGCAATGGATGGCCTATGGCAGCTCACTGAGATTGGCTGCACTGTCAAACCCAATGTACAGGGTGAATTTATCATCCACCCATCCTCCACCAAAGCTGCAGAGAAGATCCGTGACCTCAACTCTCCTCACCAGGCCGAGATGACCCCGGCTCAAAAAAATGAGAAAGTTCATCCCCTTTAACTTCCCCATTGCTTGGTCAACCAATCTATTGAGCAGGCAGTCATACATCACCTCTGCCTTGCGCTGCTCCTCTAAGACTGAAGGGAAAATCATCCCTTCAAAGCAAGTCTTGGTCCCCATCTGCCGTCCACCTCCTCCCAAAGTGAACCATGGCATCTGGGGCAAATTCCATCTCAGGGAATATAACCCTGAACCCTGAGATGTTTCCACATCCAATGGTTTGGTTATCACCAGAACACCTGCCATTTCCCAGTGAGACATGCTATCTGCACTAGGGGGCATGACACTGACCGTTGATTCACTAAATACAAGGCCGGGGGCCCAACCACGCATGGAATAATGGCTTGCCTGAGAGGCTGAAGAGGATATCTCAGAGATTTCCTTCCTCTGTTCATGCCGCCAACCGCACCACCTCTACCTTCACGCCTGCTCCTCCTCCCACCTCCAATCCCTAGCACAGATCCCCTCCTGCCCCACCCAGACCCAACCCCCCTACCCAAAACCCATCACACACCACTAACCCGGCCACTGACACACAGACTACACCTCCTACCGCTCCTACTCCCACACCAACTCCAACTACCTCCTCACACAACAGTCACACTCCCACTGACACCCCACACAACACTCAGAGACACAACACCACCTCTTGCAACACTCAGACTACAGCTACCACCACTCTCAGACCTCCTAACCACACCAGGTCATGGGACCCCAGACTTCACACCCGCACTCCCACTCCTTCTCAACATCCTCTCCAAACGCCTTCCTCTGCCTCCTCATCCCAACCCATTCCCAATCCTCAACCCCTTTTCACAGTTGAAGATATCACCAGCCTAATTACTGTTTGACTCTTCACTGCCAACGCAGCTCCCAGAGATACCTTCAGTCAAGTCGCTGAAATTACTCATAGCATTGCCCAATTCCTTGTCTCCAGGAGCCACCACCAGCAGCAACAGGCCGCCGCTCCCTCCACCTCCACCCTTTAAATCTTCATGACACCTATTCTCGGGATCCTTCACTGGAATGCCCAGAGTTTGAGACAAAAATCCAACATCTTGAAGACATTGCCAGGGCTAACGATATCAAAATCATCATGGTTCAAGAAACCTTGTGTATGGATTAAAGCACTCCTAAAGTCTCCGGATAGCAGAGACTCTACCAGCACTGGACTCTGGGGTGCCACCTTTATCAAGAAAAACTTGCTGGCCAAAGAAATCATCAAACCTGTCTTTTGTGGCAAAGGCGTCCACGTCCTTGCTGTCAACATTAAACTACAGGGCAGCTGTACAGATCTTTACACCTTTATCAAGAAAAATTTGCTGGCCAAAGAAATCACCAAACCTATCTTTTGCAGCAAAGGCGTACACATCCTTGCTGTTAACATTAAACTGCAGGCGGCTGCATAGATCTTTACAACATCTATATATAGCACAATAATGTTTTAGACCTGTCTGCCCTCTTCAGTTTAGCCAGATATCGTGACTTTGTAATAGGAGGTGACTTTAATGCGCACCACCTAAGATTCAGGTACTCAGCTTATACACCACCTGGAGATACTTACCAAGCTGAGGCTGAGCTAGTTAATGCCTTGCAAATTACAGCTGACTCCTCTATGCCCTCTGCAAACCACATCAAGCTAATCATCGTGACAGGTGGTGCTACTGTGATAGAGACAAAGAACTCAATCACCGGCTCAACGTCATCCAAAAATGCACAGGAACTATCGCATTGAAAACTCCTATTGTACTCTAAAGGTAGTCAAAGAACATGTCCATGAAGAAACACGAGAAATTAAGATGAAAAAATTGCTTGAGTGGTGTTTTACCCTAGATACTCACACCTCTGTGGGCCAAATGTGGAGGAATATCAACTCCTTTGCTAAATGAAGACCTCCTAGAACCCCCACAGGGACCCCATCAGGGTAGCCGAAGAAGTCTCCACCAAATTCGCGGAGAGGGCTAACTACGACCAGCTCCCCATCGCAATCAGAACAACTCTTCAGAGTCTCACTTCTGCAAGATGGGATGAAGTAGGAGTGGCCATCAACACCGAAGATCAAGCAGATGCCCCCTTCATTCTAACCGAGCTGCAGAAAGTGAGCAAGAGCTCCAAGAACACAGCTCCAGGTGCGGACAGAATCACATACTCGATGATTCAGACTATGGGGCCCCAAGGGGAGCTTGCCTTACTCTCTCTGATGAACAAGACTTATACTCAGAGAGTCGGACCAGCTTCATAGAACAGGGCAGATATTCAGCCCATTCCTAAGCCAAATGATCTGGATAACCCACACCCTACCTCCCTACTAAGCTGCCTAAGCAAGTTCTAATGTCCGCCTCGGGTACTCTTGATGTAAAATATTATGGAACCCAGATTTTTTCTCTTTTGAAGCTTTTGAACTTTACTGAGCAGCTTAAGAAAAGAATATTTAGTTGCAGTTCATATGTTAATTATAATGTACAGATATGTATAAAGCTTTATAAGAGAAGATGTAATTGACTGGAAATAGTTGGATTTCATTGGGTAGTTCTGCATATTAAAGATAATGGCTTTCATTGTAAACCTGGATCAAAAACTCTTTTAGTGGATAATGACATTTTTATGGAACTACTCCGTATATAACAACTAACATAGGGGGCAGTTTCTAATTGTTTCCCTTTCATATGAACGTTCGTTCTCGTTATTCCACTCCAGTTCTGTCAGTCAAAGTCTTCTTTCTACTCAGTCACATCTCTCATATCCTCACATCTTTTCCTTAATACTACGTTTCTACCGATTCCTTCTGTCCCTTACTCGTTTATTGACATTGTTAGTTATCCTTGCTAATACCTCTGTTTTTTATTGATAAACAAGTCCATGCACAAAGGGGGAAGAGTTTTGGAGTTTAACCCTCTATTTAGAAAGAACTGGATATTAAAATCCTCTTTAATCCAAACAGAACACCTGATATTGTGGGTAAACGAGTCAGGTATACGTGGCAACCATCCACGATAGTTTTCTATTGTGCTTTTCTTTATTCCTTAATCTTTTTCATTTCTGTCTATTGCATTGCTGTGTTTCCTTATTTCAGTCTTTAAAATGCATTATTGCATAGATGATAATCGTTCAATGATTTCTATTTATTTTTCATTATATATTTATATTTATTCATGTATTCATTCATATTTTTTATATTATTATTATTATTATTATTATTATTATTATTATTATTATTATTATTATTATTATTATTATTATTATTATTATTATTATTATTATTATTATTATCATTATTATTATAACCTCGGGAATGGAGGCGTTCATCCCCTCCTCAATGAAAACGTTTTTTCCCCCTAATCCCCTGCTTCATGATTCTTCATGTCAGAATTCACGCAATCCAGTTGTATGAAGCCTCTTCTTCTCCATTTCCTTGCTCTGCTTTTATTACAGCAATGAATCACAATACCGATCAGATTCGAAGGTCTAAAGCAGCGGCTTTCAACCTTTTTCTCCCCATGTACCCTTTTGGGTATTCTTTATGTCAGCTATGTACCCCTTCCCTTTGTGACTGACGGGGAGAAGCCTCTACTTTTTTTTTTGGGGGGGGGCCAAGATGTCTTGAATATATTTCAAGACATGTTATTTCTACATACATATGTAAGTACTATTGTGCATGATAGTTTCGTTTATCGTAGCTTAAGTACATGCATGTATATTTTTGGATATAGTATATATACCTATTCATTTATATCAAATTTACACATATATCCGTATGTATAATGTGTAGTTCGTTCTTTGGGCTAGCTGTAGAAGAGAGAGAGGGAAATTTTAAACACAAAAGTTTAACCCCCAAACCTATCACCCCCTTGAAATTCTCTCGCCTGGGTGAACAAAGAACCATTATACGTAACTGATTCCCATGACAGACGAGGGGAGTTTTGTGAGATTTCTTACAAAAGCTTAGTTGTCCGCGTGAAATGCTACGAGACACTCATGTTTAGGATGTGTGAAATCGGTCATACTTGAAATATATGAAATACATTTGCTGCCGTGATTATTGACGGTGAGATGCTACGAGACACTCAAGTCGAAGAACGTGATAGAGCTACTTGGATCACAAGATATTCAAGCTTAATTCGAAGTCCCGTGATAGCTGACGACATTTGGGTTTTCCGGATAGATGAGTAGATTTAACTTATATCTAACAATCTTTATAACTATGTGTGAGGGACAGGATAATCGCACTTAACAGAACACTCATAGGTAGAATGTGTGTTTGAAATGTTATTATTGTGTATGGGGAAGTGCCAATTTAAGGTGAGGAGAATTTATTTAATAATTCAAATATTAGCAGTTCTCAAACCCCCTTATAAAATATTTGCATATATGGTATGCCTAAGCGTGTAATATTAATTTTGGTTTATTGGTAGAGGATTTAATTTTGAGATCGTTTGTAGATCTCTACCGAAGCCATGTCAGGATTTCTGAATTTAGGGGGTTATGAGATCGAAGGTTAATAACATATAGAAAATCCTCCACAGCTTTTAGTCCTTTGAACTGGACAAGAATTGGTGTGGTAATGGTGAAGATAGTGTACATTTTAGATAAACTCCCGGCTTGTTGAAGAATGAATTTAGAATCTGAAACTCTACGGTTACAAATCTCCACAGTTGAGAGAGAGAGAGAGAGAGAGAGAGAGAGAGAGAGAGAGAGAGAGAGAGAGAGAGAGAGAGAGAGAGAGAGAGAGAGAGAGAGAGAGAGAGAGAGAGAGAGAGAATATTGCAAACATAACTTTAAAATTTAAGTGGTTGTTGAATCAAATATGAGTATCTATTTCCAGAGTGGATAATGTGCTTCTCTCTTTGTGGAAACTAAATATACTTGCGTAGTTAAACGTCCACTGAGTAAATTGGAAATTAGTACCCAATTTCGGCAGGGTGAATAGTGGTTATTAGCTTGGAATTAGTGTTTACATATTTCCAGTTAACGATGTCTATAACATCGTACTACAGAGGGTAGTCACCCACCTGTTGCTGGGTGCATAGTGTCGTTTATTGGAGGAACAGTTTTTACATTACACTTTTCATTTACTGTTGCTGACTTAACAGTGTCATTTAGTTGCTGAATAATGTATTTTACACTTTTAGGATTGGCGTAACGAATTTAAATAACTATGTTCTTATCTTGAAATTTTGGAAGATTGTCTGTTGATACTCTTTACAGAGTGAATGTTTGTTGCATTGTGGATGTATAAAGAAGATAGTGGTTTCTTTCATAACATAATTACATCAACTATTTGTTTATTATTATCTTATGATCTATATGCTTTCTCAATTTATCGGTTAAACCTGAGGCATTACAACGTCTTCGGGAATTGGTTCAACGTGATTGTGTTCAGTGTCAAACAGAACTTGACAAAAATGATGAGACACTTGTTGTTACTTATTTAGAAAAAATGGCATCATACCTAACAGATAGATTTGGAATACATGATAGAACATATGAAGAATATGTCGAGGATAAACCCCTTAAAAGGGATTCTGGAGAGGAAGATATAGAACATGAAAATCTAGCTAAAACAGTAAATGAGATTAGCTTAGCTGTCCTAGAATGGATTCGTAAATTAGGAACTATGCAGAGTACTAGAGCTCCTAGTTCCGAAAGTTCAAGCCTCCCCAGTGAGCAAGCCACACCTTGATTTCTTGAAGTAAAGATATCACAGTTCTATGAAAACTATGAAGAATGGAGCGAGTTTTGGGATACGTTTGATAGTTTAGTACATACTGTAGTACTTCTATGCTAACTATGACAAAGTTTACCATCATGAGAAACACCCTTAAAGGAGATACCAAAGACACCATAAAGGGATATCCTGTTACTAGTGATTACCTAATTGTGATTACCTAATTGTGTTTACGGGAAAGAGCCCAAAACTCGTATCTTCCCGTCTCCTGATCGCTTCCATTTTAGACTTAGTGATACTTATCATACCTGTCCTTAAAACTATGGATTGAGATAGCATTAACTACCTCCTCGCTTAGCCAATTCCAATTATCAACTACTCCTACACTGAAAAAGTATTTCCTTACATCCTGCAAAGAAGTTTTCTTACGAAGCTTCAAACTATGACCTCTAGTTCTAGAGCCAGCCATATCGAAATATCGATCCCTATCCACTCTATCATAACCATGAAGGAATTTAAAGACTGTCACCATATCCCCCCTTACTCTTCTAGCTTCGAGTGATGGTAAGTCTAATTCCCTCAGCCTCTCTGAGTTATGTTGAATGCATTTAACTGCTGCGCGCTGTTTATGCCAGCAAGGACAGGACTGTACGAGATTTAATGAGGAAATTGGTAAAATTACCAACACCTTCTAATCATTCATCACTTTTTAAATTTAAGCTGGAAGTAGAAGCCATTTCTCGAAGTCTGAAGAATTATAAACACATGAAGAACACCGATTGAGTGTGTTTAGAACTTGTGATAATGAAATTACCAGATGTAGAGATTTGGATCAGCATGAAAATCTACACAAAATATCCTACATTTGAACCCCTCTAGAAGGAATTGGGACAATATGTATATCATATAGAAGGCAGCAACACTAAAGATCACAAAGGGAGAGATCCAATCCTTCCAGAGAGATGAGACCCAGTCCTATATAAAGAGTGTAGGCAGATATGGTGCTGTTTCAAAAGGAGTAAATAGTCAATCAGAATGTGTATTCTGTAGTTGGCAAAGTGATAAGTCTGAGCAATGTGATAAAGTAGTTAGCATAACTGAACTCAAAGAGAAATTGAAACAGTAAGAAATGTCTGAAAAATACTTAGTCAGAGCTTTATGCAAATAAATGTTACACTCAGTTAAACTGTAACACGTGTAAGGAAAATGGTCATTATGCAACCTTGTGTTGCAAACAAGAATGAAAGTTTCGTAGAAGGTTTGAAGATCTACATTTCTTACATTTCTAAATGAACAGTCATGAATTTATTCAAAAATAGTAGATGAGTCAAGTGATGTGCATGAACATTTTGACTCAGAAAAGGACAAGAAACATGTTGGTGTGATGACTATGAATGCAGTACAAAGGCAAATGGTGAAGCCAAGTTTACCTTCATGTGCTCTACCTACTCTCAGTGGAAAAATAAGCAGTTCAAAGGGAAGCCTTTGGGTAAAAACTAGGTTATCCTTTTATACCGGTTCCCAGTGTCCCTTTATAACTAGGGAATTAGCTGAAAGGCTGAAATTAAGCCCAGTATATGGAATGTCTCTTGGTATTGATACATTTTGTTCTGAAACGAAGAAAGGAAGTTTCCTGTTGTAAATGTAGTTGTTAAAGTGGACAAAAGAAGAGCCAGAATTAAATTAGTTGTAGTTGATGATATGATAATTAGCATCCACACTCCAGAAATAAAGTTGCAAATGTGTTAAAGACTAATGGTCACAAGTTGGCTGATGAAGATATTGATAGTGATGTACTTGAGAAGATTGGCATTGTTATTGGTGCCTTACATTTTAGTCAGTTTGTTAGTGGTATCAACAAGTGGGATGTCTATAATTTGAAGGACACGCAGGGTGTTGTCATGTTGTATGGCTATATTCCTCGTGATACTCAACATGAACCCAGAAATTTGCAAAACCAAAATGTTATGTGAGTAGGAACACAGTTTTTGCCTGCTTCTATGCAATAGTTGATTGAAGAGGCCATAGAGCCCATTAATAAGTTGTTGTTTGAAGAGGCCATAGAGCCTGTTAATGAGCTGTGGGAACCAGTGAGAATTGGAGTAAGTAATCAAAAAGTGAGTTACAAAGATAAAACTACACTTGGAAGGTTTACATATTCTGTTCCTTAAAAGCCTATCAACACTCCACTCCCACACAGTTCTCAGAAAGCCTTTGGACCAATGAATCCTCTAGTAAAATAGGTGGAGGAGTTATTGGAGAATTTTCATGTAGATAATTCGTCGGATGCTTGTACCAGTGAAGAGAAACAGTTTGATATATACAATACTGTGGATGTAAAGTTGGCAAAGGCCATAACAGCACTGCAAGCATGGAACTCCAACAACAAAAAGACTTCAAAGGTTACTGGAGTAGTGCTTTTCTGAAAAATCTAAATCTCCTAAAGAATCAATCTTTAGTTTAGTCTGGAATGCTAATACAGATCAGTTGTCTCTGAAAGGTCTGAAGGCTAGAGAAGAAGTGTTGACTAAACAGAAACTTCTGTTGATGATGCGTATATTTTTCGACCTCTTAGGCTAATTTTGCCCTTGGTAAGAGGAAAAATTCTTATTCAGAGAGCCTGAACTGAAAAGCTTTCATGGGAAGATCTGTTATCAGAAGTATACAATGAGGAATCATCATATTATGAAAGATCTAAACGTCAAGCTGCCCAAGTGGCTGAAGAATTGTGGGCACGCTTAATCACTGATGATAATTTGTAGCACTGATGGGGAGAATCCACCCCTTTTTTTCCTTTTTTGGAGGGGCCAAGGATGTCTTGAATATATTTCAAGGCAGTTTATTTCTACGTACATATATAAGTGCTACTTTGCGTTATAGTTTCGTTTATTGTAGCTTAAGTGCATGCATGTATATTTACGGACATAGTATGTATACCTATGCATGTATATTTACAGACATAGTATGTATACCTATTAAGTTATATCAACTTTACACGTATATTCATATGTATAATGTGTAGTTCGTTCTTTGGGCTAGCTGTAGAAGAGAGGGAGGGAAATCTGAGACACCAAAGGTGTAACCCCAAGCCTGTCACCCCCTCGAGATTCCATCGCCTGTGCGAACAAAAAGAACCATTGTATGTAATTGTTTCCACTGACAGACGAGGGGAGTTTTGTGAGATTTCTTACAAAAGGTTAGGTGTCCTCGTGAGATGCAACGAGACACTCATGTTTAGGATGTGTGAAATCGGTCTTAGTTGAGACTTATGAAATGCATTTGCTACCATAATTATTGATGGTGCATATACGTTTCATAATGAGTAATTAGTTATCCTCATGAGATGCTACGAGACACTCAAGTCGAAGAACGTGGTATAGATCCGTGGATCAGAAGATATTCGAGTTTGAATCGGAGTCCATGATTTTTGACGACATTTGGGTTTTCTGGATACATGAGTACAGATTTAACTTATTTTGAACAATGTTTATAAGTATGTGTATGTTGGAAAATTGATCATTCTGTATGAGGAAGTTTCAAGTTTAGGTGAGGGGAATTTATATAATAATTCACTTATCAGCAGTTCACAAACCCCCGTATGAAATATTTGCATGTATGCCTATGCATGTAATATTAATTATAATTTATTGGTAGAGGATTTAATTCTGAGATCATTTGTAGACCTCTACCGAAGCCGTGTCAGGATATCCGAATTTAGGGGGTTATGAGATCGAAAGTTAATAACATATATAGGAAATCCTCCTCAATTGGTGTATCTAGAATAGATAGAGTAAGAAATGAGGATGTCAGGCAGACAACAGGTGTTGAAAGGAAACTGTCAGATAGGTTAGATCAGAGTGTGTTAAGGTGCTTTGGACACATGGAAAGGATGAGTGATGAACGAATAGTGAAGAAAATGTGGAGAAGTGATTGGAGTTAGGTCAAGAGGAATACTTAGAATGAAATGGATGAATGGCGTAAAAAGGGCACTGAATGCATGTGGAACGTCAATGGAGCAGGGAAGAGAGCGTGCAAGAGATAGCTACGAGTGGAGGAAGATTGTAAATAGGTGACACGGGCAAAAGGGAATTCTCGAAACTGCTGGCTCAGTGAACTGTGATGGATGGGTGTGAGGGGAGTTGCCATGTGCTGAAGTGCTGGGGGTTAACCAGCTGCAGCTGTTGTGTCTCATTGTAGCATATCCTTGCCCGTCTACCTTGTGGCTTACCCAAGTAGGGTGGAATGGGGGAAATGTGGCAGCCCTTTATCCCCAAGGAGCTTAGAGTACTAAATACAGTATATGTGATTCGTGGTGAATGCATATTTCTTGGTTCGGCCACCTCCATTGCAAAGGGGAATGAGGTCAGGTATATGTATTTACCTAATTGTGCTTACGGGAAAGAGCACCAAGCGCGTAACTTCCCGTTTCCCGGTCGGTTCCATGTAATTACCTAATTGTAATTACCTAATTGTGTTTACAGGAAAGAGCCCAAAGCTCGTATCTTCCCGTCTCCTGATTGGTTCCATTTTGTATGTATTTATTTACCTAATTGTATTTACCCAATTGTGTTTACGGGAAAGAGGCCAAAGCTCGTATCTTCCCGTCTCCTGATCGCTTCCATTTTATACTTAGTGATACTTATCATACCTGTCCTTAAAATTATGGATTGAGATAGCGTTAACTACCTCCTCGCTTAGCAAATTCCAATTATCAACTACTCTTACACTGAAAAGGTATTTCCTTACATCCTGCAAAGAAGTTTTCTTACGAAGCTTCAAACTATGACCTCTAGTTCTAGAGCCAGCCATATCAAAATATCGATCCCTGTCCACTCTATCATAACCATGAAGGAATTTAAAGACTGTCACCATATCCCCCCCAATATTCTAGCTTCGAGTGATGGTAAGTCTAATTCCCTCAGCCTCTCATCATAACTGAGATTGCGTATTTCTGGCACCAGTTTCGTGGCATGTCTTTGAACTTTTTCAAGCTTAGCTATGTGCTTTTTCAAGTGTGGATTCCATAAGGGGGCTGCATATTCGAGTTTTGGCCTCACATAGGATACATAAATATTTCTGAACATTTCCTTGTCCATGTGCCTGAAGGCTACCCTTACATTTGATAAGAATGCATATGCTGCCCTTACTATGCCATTTATATATATTTCTGGAGACAAATCTGCCAGTATGTTTACTCCTAGATCTCTCTCATTTTCTGTCTCTTGAAGTTGTACTCCAGCCACCGAGTAGTCAAGCTTGGGCCTTCTTGCACTTGTACCCATTCTCATTACCTTACATTTTGAAGTATTGAATTTCATTAGCCACTTTTCCGACCACTCATGCAGACTATTTAGATCTTCCTGAAGTCCTCTGCCATTGTTCTCGTTTCTTACTTTCGTCACAATCTTTGCATCATCTGCAAACATATTCATGAATGAATTTACAGACTCTGGTAGGTCATTTACATATACAAGGAACAAAAGTGGCCCTAAAACTGAACCCTGTGGAACTCCACTACTAACTCTTCTCCATTCAGACACTGAGTGTCTTACTCTAACTCTCTGTTCCCTTCCTTCTAAGTAAGTTTTTATCCATTCCAAGAAGTTTCCACCTATTCTAGCCATTGCTTGCAGTTTCCTAATAAGTCTCCCATGTGGAACAGTGTCAAACGCTTTCTGGAAATCTAGGAATATGCAGTCTGCCCAGCCCTCTCTGTTAAGGTTTGAACTAATAAGAAGCAGAAATCATGGCTTCCAGTTTATTGTTGCAAGATGGGTGCCGGTCAGCTCAATCAACATAAACGTTAGAAAACCAACAGCAGGTATAAGTACAATGAAAACAAAAGAGGTGCAATAAAGGGGATAACCTTATTATATATCATAACATTCCTTTCCCCTAGAATGTGCAATACATCACATATAAAAAATAAATCCTCAACTTCTTAAAACAAGGCACACATGAAAATTCTATATAAGGAGTTCAAAATACTATATACAAATTAAGACGATCAGGGGGTTTGATATTTCTCTGAGACCTTCTCACTACTGGAGTCTGTATAGGTAACTCATCACATGCACTATTACTTACATCTCTTGAAGGTACATTAATAACATCTCTTGAAAGTACACCATTTGTTTCTATAATATTAGAATTGGTTGTTAATTCACTAGGAACACTTGTTACAACAGGATTATCAGCTTCAATTTCACTTACAACAGGATTATCATAATCATTATTCAACATTTCATTATTAGACTGATTGAAATCTCCAAAATATCTATGCATCAATTGATCAGAATGTCTTTTCCATATCATATTCCCTGAACAATGTACTTGCACTTTATAATTTCTTAAACCCAATACTTCTATAATTCTACCTTCCACCCATAGTGGACCTTTACCATAGTTACGTGCAAACACAGCATCATCAACTTTGTACATGTTTTCTTCATTTGAAAGACTATCATTACATTCTTTACTTTCTTTCAGCTTTACATCTACAGTACCTCTGAAATTTCTATTAAACATAATCTCTGCAGGAGCTTTTCCTGTAGCAAAATGTACAGTTCTTCTGTAGTTATAAAGAAAACGACAAACTCTAGTAGTATAAACTCCCTCTTTAAATTTTCTTAAACCCTCCTTAAATGTCCTTATAGCTCTTTCTGCAAGACCATTAGAGGCTGGATGATAAGGGGCAGGACAAACATGTTTTATACCATTCTTTTGCAAAAACACCTTCATTTCCTGTGATACAAAATTAGGAGCATTATCTGACACTATCATGTCTGGCAAGCCAAAATTAGAAAATACTTTCCTTAGGTAATTTACAGTGACACCAGATGTTGCAGAACTAGAGAACTGTATATCTAAGAACTTACTATAAGAATCAATGACAATTAGAAAATATTTACCATCAATAGGACCTGCATAGTCCATATGGACCCTAGATCATGGTTTTCCCGTATTAAGCCATGACAAAGTATTAGCTGGTGGTTGTGTATAATTCTTAAAACAAATTTTACAATTCTTTGTCATCTCTGCAAGGTCTTGGTCAATCTTTGGCCACCAAACCCATTTCCTAGCCTCTGCTTTCATAGCATTTATTCCATTATGACTATTATGTAAATGAGTCAATACCTTACACCTCATTTCTACAGGTATTACACTACGATTCCTGTATAACACTACATCATTATGAAGAGACAATTCATCTTTAACATTACAATATTCCATGAGTGACAAATTATTTTCTTTAGACCAACTAAATCTTAGACAATTAATTAACTGAGACATCACTTTATCTTTCTTATTATATTGTCTAATTACCTTATAAGAAATTTCATCAAAATCAAGCAGTTCCACTAATCTTACATACTCAGCAGGAATCCCAGACTGAATTTCATCTTCTACTGGAAGACGGCTAAGTGCATCGGCAATAACATTTTCCTTTCCAGGTTTATGCACTAGATCAAAGTCATATTGAGAAGGTAACAAAGCCCATCTTTGTATCCTAGAATTGGCATTCTGAGAAATTGGCTTATCTTTACAAACAATCCTAAAAGTGGTTTATGGTCCGTTCTGGCCATAAACTTTCTACCCAAAAGAAAATATCTAAATCTTTTGACAGCGAAAATCAAAGACAATCCTTCTGTATCCAACTGTGAATATTTCATCTCAGCACTACTCAATTTCTTACTTGCAAAATAAATAGGTCTTTCTACACCATTGACCTTTTGCAATAACACACATTCTACACCAACAGGTGAAGCATCAACTTCTACAATCAAGAGATATGACCCATCAAAATTTACTAACACTTTAGAGTCTACAAAATCTTGCTTAAGACATTTAAATGCATTCTGTTCAATCTTTGTCCATTTAAACTTGGCACCTTTTTTCAATAAATCATACAATGGAGCTGATTTAGTTGAAAAATTCCTAATAAATCTACAGTAAAATGTAATCATCCCTAAAAATGAGTGGACCTCTGCTACTGAGTGTTGGGGTTTAGGATGCTAGAGTGTTGTTAAGATTCTGTTTTACTAAGGGGACTCAAAGTACCGAGCTCGGTTAAGAGCTCACAAACAGACAGGACAGATATTTGTACTTGAACACCCCATCTCTATTACCATTAGTCGGTTAAATGAAACTCAGAATTCAACTTTCTTTTAATTTTGGAAATGCAATGACATTAAAAGAATTGAATTAAATTTCTCAAATTAAATTTTATGAAATGCTGCCTCGAATCCCGGAGGTGGTGAGCACGATTTCGTTTCCCGGCACCACGGACGTATGCCAAGACTTTGGCCTCAACTCGATGATTACCTCTGTCACACAGGCAGAGTAGAATACAGGACACTGCAATTTCAGAAACAGAAATGACACACTGTTTATAATGAGAAACTGAAAGCATGAGCACACCTATAATGAGCTTCCAATGTCATTTTACTGGATGAAAATATATTGGTTATTCACAGCTAACCAGAAATATTTATGCTACCATAATAGCATACAAAACCATTAATTCTTTACTGGTTTTTAAAGAAAACAATATATTCACAATAAATGAAGAATAAGCAAGACAAATACAGTACTGTATGTATTCCTTAAATTGTGGGCAACCACAAAAGTTGCAATGCTTATTACTGATTAACAATTAATATGGTAAAACTCTCTATTTAGGATAAAGGAAGAATCTACGAGATAAATACAGTATTCATTCACTTTTGGTTATCAAGAACTGTTTGCAATGAAAAAAAGGGTGCAAAACCACCTTTTGAGGTATTTGTAACTTATAACTCAAAACACTTTATCCCCAACATATGAAGAATTAGCATGTAAAAATACAGTATCCATTCATTAAATTGTGGTTAACAAGAAATATTTGCAAAGCCAACTGGGAAAAATTACCTTTTAATTATTTGCAATTTGTATAGCAAATAGCTTTATTGACGAGTTTTTTGACGTAAAACACTTTATTTACGATGATAGAAAGGGGTGAAATGAAATTAGAATTTATTAGGAAAAGAGATAGAATTTTACGGGCTCATAACCAGTCTTCAGAGGATGAGATTTTCGTTTATCACATTCAGTGAAAAGAAACTTCTCAGCAATGTATATCAGCTGTAATTTACAGGTTAAGGAATTAACTTTGGCATGTGAGATTCCAGTTTGGTAATCTACAAAATTTCGTGTGTATGGGAATGGAATCTGAGAATAAAAATCCATAAGATTTAGCCAGTAACGAATGTAACTAATTCTCGAAAATAAACCAATTTGCTTGACCCACGAGCTTTACCATACACTATCCCTCACCTTGTTGTGCTAGATGAATTCCTGTGAAGATGCCACGTAATTAAGGTTTGAAATAAACTTAGACTGCTCAGGCGAGATGTTGCCTCTTGGAAGATTGGGCGCCAATGGAGAGCGTCTCATTGTCCCTCCTGGTGAGTTCATCTGTAGGATACATTTCTAGAGCAGTAACTCGCTCTGATATCATTTTAAGGACTATTTTAGTGGTGGTCCCTGGCAGGCAATTATAGCAGAGATGCAAGGGAGAGACAGTATTTTTAGGTGCAACAAGTGGAAGCAAATAAAATAAAACGAGAATAATAATGAAAAGTTAGGTTACTGGTAAACAATCTCCAGAATGTTTTTGGCTCGTAGCAGACGAAAAATAGGAGCAGCCTTTATATCGGGGCTATACTTCTACACGTACAAGAAGAGTAAATAAGGTATATTTAAAATTAGCTATAAGCTAAAATATAAATTGCAAATAATCATAATTTGCAAAAGTCAAGAAGTGGGATTTAATTTTTTTAGTTAGAAAATAACAGTTAAGTTACTAAATTAATTAATAAGGCATCTAACAGCCTCTGGTGACTTTGAGCGAAACACTCTGTCACAAAGGCCCTTTCTAGAGAATATTGATTTAGCAAAATTCTACTACAGAAGGTGAAAAAAGAACAGAGGAAGTTACGGTGACTTCAGTGTTATTATGAGGGATGAGATATCCTTCTCATGGAAAAGAACAAATGAACAATAAGAAAGGGATTCACCACTGGAACATATCATACTATTAGGAAAAGTGAACAAGTCTTATAAACAAAACATTAAATGACATGCAAAACATAAAAGAAATGTGATCAAATTCAAATTTCAAGAAAATTAAATCACAATTAGATATCAGTGAATATCAATATTTAAGTTTATGAATGCTTCACATGCAAGAAGGCAATAATATACTATACAAAAAAAAAATACAGTATGCGCAATGAAAAATTTGAACCAAGTCGTCATTAACATTGGCGACCGGATTTAAAACAGTTTCAGCTATTCAACACTAAACTAAAATGTTTCCGCCATGTTCTGGCTTTCAGAGTCCCACAAAGGGAAATATAAAACTACAATCAAAAATTTATTCTTCATCTTTTTCGTCTTCCATTAGGAATAACGTTTGTACGCTAAAATAAACAAGTACAGTACAGTATTAAAGACATAAAAGATAAACATAAAAAATAAACAACACATTAGAGAAGTAATCTTTACCGACTAGTCAAATGTAGGCTAACAGCACCAGCTTCCTCATTTGAGGGTAACAACCGTCGACTTAGTAGATCAGCAAGGTCATTGTCCTTGCTATGAACATGTTGGGCAGTGAATTTGAAAAGATTCAGGTAAAGTGCCCACCTTTTCAGACGAGGATTTAGCTTGTCTGCAGTCTGTAAATATAGGAGAGGTCGGTGGTCGGTTCTCAGTGTAAAATGTTGGCCATACAGATGGACTTCAAATTTCTTTATGGCCCAATATGCAGCTAGAGCTTCCTTCTCCACGGTGGAGTAATTTTGCTCTGCAGGGCGAAGCCTGCGGCTTGCATATTGCACTGGAGCTACTTCTGCTGAGTTGTCTGATCGGGCTTGCAAGAGCACGGCACCCAGGCCTTCGTCTGAGGCGTCGGTCTGCAAGATAAATGGAAAATCAGGGTTTACCAGTTGTAATACTGGCTCACCCGCCAATGCTTCTCGGAGCTTGAAAAATGCTCTCTCCGCTTCATCTGTCTTTGGACAGGGGAGGATTTACTTTGCTTCGAGGAGGTCATATGCTGCAAAGGGGCAGCGATACTATTAAAGTATGGAATGAACCGTTGGTAGTAGCCGACACTACCCAGGAATGATCTCAGTTGAGTGACAGTAGCAGGTTTCTCCATATCCTTAATAGCTTGTACCCTGTCCTGTAAAGGGGACATAACTCCTTCTCCAACCACGTGGCCGAGATACTGCAATTGTGTGAAACCAATCTCACATTTGGAAGGCTTTAAATGAAGTCCATGCTGGTTCAGACGAGTGAGAACTCTGCGGAGGGTCTCGAGGAGTGATGACCAATCCTGAGAATGCACCAGGATGTCATCTATAAAGCATGAAACATTGTTGAAATCCTGTAGTACTATCTTCATGAGTCTGCTGAAGCAGCCAGGGGCATTTACCATACCAAAAGGCATGACCCTGAACTGGTATAGACCATATCTTGTGGAAAAGGCTGTAAGAGGCTTGGTAGTCTCGCTCAACGGGACTTGCCAAAATCCACTGGCCAGATCCAACTTGGACAGGTAACGGGCTTGAGAAAGCAACGAGAAAATATGCTCGGCGTCAGCAATGGGCTCTCCATCAAAGATGGTACGGGAGTTAAGCTTACGACAGTCAAGGCAGAACCTGTGACTGCCATCTCGCTTACGCACTGCCAGTAACGGCGAACACCAAGGCGAAATGCTCTTTTCAACTATTCCGAGGCGGACCCAAGTGTCAAGATCTTTCTTCAGCCGTAAGGACAGCTGGTGGGGAAGACCATAGGAATGCCGAAATGGCTCTGGGTAAGTCAATCTGACATGATGCTCAAGGGTAGTGGTAATGCCTGGGAGGTCGTTGAAGACGTTCTCATAGTCCTCTTATAGCTTGTTCAGCTGTTCCCGTTGACTCGGTTGCAGTCTGGAGTTAATAATACAATTACTCACACTTTCTTTTCGGTGTGTGGGAATGGCAGGATCCTTACCATCATCAAAAGCTAAGTTTATGTCTTCAATTGCAAGGGCGGTGGCTGCGGCCAGAGGGGCTTCTTCAGAAAAACTCCACTCCCGTAAGTCTGTCTCCACTGCAAGGGTGGAGTATTCCAATATAGGAAGTAAGGGGTGGCTATAATGGAGCACCTGTGTTGCTGCAGCCTCGGAGGTTCTGTTGATGCTGGAGGCATCTATAGGGGTTGCTGGGAGCGCCAGCGCAGGATCCCTGTGGGCCTCCGGGTCCTCACAATAAAGCTTCAGCTGGTTAATGTGGTATTTCCGGTTATTGCCATCAACATTTAGCACATAATTGTCAGGGGTCACCCGGTGTACCACAGTGTACGGTCCTTTCCAGCGTAGCATTAGCTTGCGGGTATCTGTTGGAAGAAGTAACAGAGCTCGATCTCCGGGTGTCAGGGCACAACGCCGCGCACGCTTGTCAAAGAGGAGCTTGGCAGTCTGCTGGTGACCCTTAATGGCTAATTGTGCAGTTTAACAAGCTTTTTTGAGGTGAGACGAAAACTTCAAAATATACTCATGAACGTCCCTATCGTCATCTTCGATGGTAGGTGAATCCCAACATTCTGCCAAGAATTCTACTGGGCCTCTGACCTTATGACCATAAATCAGCTCGAAAGGCGAGTATCCAGTAGTGTCGTGGGGCGTGTCTCTGAAGGAGAAAAGTGCAGCAGGGATGTACTTGTCCCACTGCCTAGGTATATCTATCACTAGCTTGCGCAAACATCGCTTCAATGTCCCGTTATAGCGTTCGCATGCTCCATTTGATTGGGCATGATAGACACTCGTACGAATGTGCTTGATTTCTAAAAGGTTACAGAAAGCCTCAAAGTGCCTACTTGTAAACTGACTTCCATTGTCAGAAGTGACCTGCTCAGGAAAGCCAACCCTGGAGCAGATTTCAAATAGGGCTTGAGAGACTGCTTCAGTTGTGATAGAAGACAGTGGCACTGCATCTGGGTACCTTGTTGCCAGGTCAGCATATACCAGGAGGAATTGTTTCCCCGTGGACGAAGCTGGATTAATAGGACCTAGTATGTCCATAGCGACCTTGGAAAATGGCTCCATTGAGAGCTTAGTTATCCCCAGGGGAACTTTCGGTACCGGTGCCGTTGAGGTGGATTGACAGACAGGGCAGGAGCCTACATATCTGTCTACCTCGGTGTACATGTTTGGCCATGCAAAAGCCTTCTGAAGGACATGCCGAGTTTTTGCTTTGCCTCTGTATCCACTCAGAGGTAAATGGTGTGCCACATACATAGCCTGGCGGCGCAACGAAGCGGGCACCACCAACTGTTTAAAGGTGTGGCCATCTTTAGTCACATGCCTACGAAGTACTCCATCTTCAAGGGCGTAAGTGATCTTGCCTCCTCCTCTCACTGTGAAGGTCCTTCCCTCGGTGGCCTGCTGCATCCAGCGTTTGAGGCTGGGGCAGTCTTGCTGCAATTTGGCAAAGTCTGGACGGGACTTCAATGGCTCTAGAGGTGCATCATCTGGTAAAGGAGGGGGAAACTCTCCGCGTTCCACATAACGTGTACTGACTGCAGTAGACTCAATGGAGTCAGTCGGAGAATCGTCCATATTCTTGGCATCAAGGCCAGGAGTTGCTGCTGAAATGGCTTCATGTGACTTCCCCCGAGGGAAGTTATAACGAGAAATGTCCTTATGGTAGAGGTCGGCCTGGAAAGTAGGAACTAGGTTCAGTGCGCGACCCATCAAGACAGGGTACATAAGCCCAATCATTGCCACAGCTGGGGCTTTTCCCTTGTAGTATTTGCAATCCAGGTTAATGACACAGCAGCGTCGTATTTGGGGTGTTCCTTCAGCAACCCGCACACGCACGACTCTGCTGGTAAAATCTTCATCCCTGACGAATTTCTCATCAACAAGTATGCCATTGGCCCCTGTGTCAAGGGCTATCTCAGCTTCCACACCATTTATGGTTTCTAGGCATTTTGGGATCATTTCCAGATCATCATGTTTGATGAATTCCACATTGGCAAGTTTGTGTGGTGGTTCCTCGGCATTATCCTCATTGGCCCTTTCTGGCCCTGTTTCCACAACATAAGCTGAGTGAGTGGCCAGACGGCTATGTGGGCCGCCGCTGTGTGAGGGAGCGTGGTGGCTCTTATAGTTTGGCTGAAAACCCTGGGAAGGTGGAGCAGAGTAATGGCCTTTGCCTCTTAACTGCTGAGGCTTAGGTCTTACCAGGTCATCCTTCTTGAGTGTGGGTGCATGGCCGTAATAAGGCTTAGGAGTGTGAGGAGGATGAGCTGGATGATTGAAGTTCTGCGAGGGGCTCTTGTGCTTCCCGTTCCTGTAATCTCTATTTCCGGATAAAGGACTACTGTCTGGGATTCCCGCTCGAAGCCGAGCAAGCGCAAGCTCATGATCACGTTGTGCTTGTGCCTCATCACTTGCACTCTTCTCCAGCATATCTCGGCGTTCAACCATCTTCTCATGAGCCCATTCGAAGAGCTTCTGTCTTGGGGAAAAACCGTATCTCTCACCCCTAGCAATCAGTATGTCTAGGTAACGCTCCTCATCGAATGTTTTGATGGTTTCCATGTTTGTTTCCTAAACAGTCAATAACGAAGTGCCAAAACAACCACACAAAAAAACAAATCTCTACAATACAGTAGTAGAAAAAAAAATGAAAGAGCCACACAACACCAAGGAGAGAAAAAAAAATTCAACACCACAGTTCAAACTTAAACGTAAAAGTGATCTTAAAACCTCACCATAAAAGTGACTCAAAATACAATCAAGTGCAACAGCAGCAAAATATTGCAAAACAGTGCATGAAACACTGGCAATACAGAATGGCAGTCGTGCCGGCTTAACAGCAATACGTGGCAGTACCTGCAGTTATGGTGCAAATGAAAGGAATGAGCAACACAATCAAGTGCAACAGCAACAAAATGTTGCAAATCAGTGCATGAAACACTGGTAATACAGAATGGCAGTCGTGCCTGCTTAACAGCAATACGTGGCAGTACCTGCGGTAATCGTGCAAATGAAAGGAATGAGCAACACAATCAAGTGCAACAGCAACAAAATGTTGCAAAACAGTGCATGAAACACTGGTAATACAGAATGGCAGTCGTGCCTGCTTAACAGCAATATGTGGCAGTAGCTGCAGTTATTGTACAAATGAAAGGAATGAGCAACACAATCAAGTGCAACAGCAACAAAATGTTGCAAAACAGTGCATGAAACACTGGTAATACAGAATGGCAGTCGTGCCTGCTTAACAGCAATATGTGGCAGTACTTGCGGTTATGGTGCAAATGAAATTAATGAGCAACACAATCAAGTGCAACAGCAACAAAATATTGCAAAACAGTGCATGAAACACTAGTAATACAGAATGGCAGTCATGCCTGCTTAACAGCAATATGTGGCAGTACCTGCGGTTATGGTGCAAATGAAAGGAATGAGCAACAACGAATTTTACCAACTAGCACCCAGTGCCTGAGAGTACGAACAAGTACAGTATAGCGGTCGTGCCTGCGTATGAGCGCGTATATGGCAGTACCCACAAATAAAATGTCGTAAGTAATACGAACAAGTACAGTATAGCGGTCGTGCCTGCGTATGAGCGCGTATATGGCAGTACCCACAAATAAAATGTCGTAAGTAAAATTCTGGAGTGTTACCAAAAAGGGCACAGATCCTATGCAAAATACACCAACGGTAAGCTAACAGCTTACTAGGCAGCCAGATTACACATTTCTACTAGTAATGAGAAAATTTATTTTCAAGTGACATCTCAGACACATGAAAGGCTTAGCCTAGGCTCGATAAATGACACCAAAATTTTTCTTCCAATCTATGAGCAGTCAATGCTTGAATATAAAACACAATTATAAGCAAAAATACTTAATATGCTTTCTCCCAATTCCTAAATCCCAAGGAAATATAAACTATTCCTAACAAGTATCACCCTTTAACGGATATATAAAACACGAATGCTTTAAAACTCAATCTTATCACGCAAATAAATGAAATTTTAAATAACACGTCTTCTCGTCATGCAAAATTTCTAAAGTCTGTTACCACATAATCTCATGTAGATTTCCTGAAATATTGTTTACCACATGGGAAACAAGAAAATATTAGTTACCCTAATTAATATTGAAAATAAAGAAAAATTTCTTATCCGCAACGTCTCTAGCGCAAAACTTTTCGTGTGCAGCCTAAGATTCATTCATTTCAATAATCGAGCCAATGGTAATCGGGTTTCATGTGCAATCTTAAAAAGCAAAATAAAAATAAATTTATAAAATCAGTCTGTCTGTTCGGGTCCCTGTTCGGGCGCCAATCTTGTTGGGGTTTAGGATGCTAGAGTGTTGTTAAGATTCTGTTTTACTAAGTGGACTCAAAGTACCGAGCTCGGTTAAGAGCTCACAAACAGACAGGACAGATATTTGTACTTGAACACCCCATCTCTATTACCATTTGTCGGTTAAATGAAACTCAGAATTCAACTTTCTTTTAATTTTGGAAATGCTATGACATTAAAAGAATTGAATTAAATTTCTCAAATTAAATTTTATGAAATGCTGCCTCGAATCCCGGAGGTGGTGAGCACGATTTCGTTTCCCGGCACCACGGACGTATGCCAAGACTTTGGCCTCAACTCGATGATTACCTCTGTCACACAGGCAGAGTAGAATACAGGACACTGCAATTTCAGAAACAGAAATGACACACTGTTTATAATGAGAAACTGAAAGCATGAGCACACCTATAATGAGTTTCCAATGTCATTTTACTGGATGAAAATATATTGGTTATTCACAGCTAACCAGAAATATTTATGCTACCATAATAGCATACAAAACCATTAATTCTTTACTGGTTTTTAAAGAAAACAATATATTCACAATAAATGAAGAATAAGCAAGACAAATACAGTACTGTATGTATTCCTTAAATTGTGGGCAACCACAAAAGTTGCAATGCTTATTACTGATTAACAATTAATATGGTAAAACACTCTATTTAGGATAAAGGAAGAATCTACGAGATAAATACAGTATTCATTCACTTTTGGTTATCAAGAACTGTTTGCAATGAAAAAAAGGGTGCAAAACCACCTTTTGAGGTATTTGCAACTTATAACTCAAAACACTTTATCCCCAACATATGAAGAATTAGCAAGATAAATACAGTATCCATTCATTAAATTGTGGTTAACAAGAAATATTTGCAAAGCCAACTGGGAAAAATTACCTTTTAATTATTTGCAATTTGTATAGCAAATAGCTTTATTGACAAGTTTTTTGACGTAAAACACTTTATTTACGATGATAGAAAGGGGTGAAATGAAATTAGAATTTATTAGGAAAAGAGATAGATTTTTACGGGCTCATAACCAGTCTTCAGAGGATGAGATTTACGTTTATCACATTCAGTGAAAAGAAACTTCTCAGCAATGTATATCAGCTGTAATTTACAGGTTAAGGAATTAACTTTGGCATGTGAGATTCCAGTTTGGTAATCTACAAAATTTCGTGTGTATGGGAATGGAATCTGAGAATAAAAATCCATACGATTTAGCCAGTAACGAATGTAACTAATTCTCAAAAATAAACCAATTTGCTTGACCCACGAGCTTTACCATACACTATCCCTCACCTTGTTGTGCTAGATGAATTCCTGTGAAGATGCCACGTAATTAAGGTTTGAAATAAACTTAGACTGCTCAGGCGAGATGTTGCCTCTTGGAAGATTGGGCGCCAACGGAGGGCGTCTCATTGTCCCTCCTGGTGAGTTCATCTGTAGGATACATTTCTAGAGCAGTAACTCGCTCTGATATCATTTTAAGGACTATTTTAGTGGTGGTCCCTGGCAGGCAATTATAGCAGAGATGCAAGGGAGAGACAGTATTTTTAGGTGCAACAAGTGGAAGCAAATAAAATAAAACGAGAATAATAATAAAAAGTTAGGTTACTGGTAAACAATCTCCAGAATGTTTTTGGCTCGTAGCAGACGAAAAATAGGAGCAGCCTTTATATCGGGGCTATACTTCTACACGTACAAGAAGAGTAAATAAGGTATATTTAAAATTAGCTATAAGCTAAAATATAAATTGCAAATAATCATAATTTGCAAAAGTCAAGAAGTGGGAATTAATTTTTTTAGTTAGAAAATAACAGTTAAGTTACTAAATTAATTAATAAGGCATCTAACAGCCTCTGGTGACTTTGAGCGAAACACTTTGTCACACTGAGGTAGGACATGGAGCATCCAAAATTGCTTTAACCTTCTTTGGGGATGGTTTTATTCCTTCACTTGATATACAGTAACCTAAATATTCAATACATTCCATATTTAAAACTGTTTTACTCTTATTTATCTGTACATTATGAGATTGTAACACATTTAACACTTTCTTGAGTCTCTCAGCATGCTCCTCTTTAGTTTCACCACTGACAACTATATCATCCATATATGCAGCAACACCATCAATATTACATAAGATCTGTGAAATAAATCTTTGAAAAATACCAGGAGAAGAGGACAAGCCAAATGGCAACCTCTTGTACTTATACATTCCATTGTGTGTATTAATAACTAAAAACTCTTGACTTTGTTCTTCAACAGGTATTTGCAAATATGCATTCTTCAAATCAATCTTAGAAAAAAATTTGCCTTTACCAACACTGCACAAAACTTCATCAATCTTAGGCAGGGGTATTTATCACATTGTATTTGCTTATTCAAATGCTTAAAATCTGCACATATGCGAATTTCTTTCTTATTCTCTTTTAACACAGGTGCAATAGGCGCAGCCCATTCACTATGAGAAACAGATTCTATAATATTTTCACTTACAAGTTTATCAATGGCCACTTCAACCATCTCTTTATGGTAAAATGGATCAGTACGTGCTTTTACAAACTTTGGAATAGCATCACTCTTCAAATGAATATTAGCTACAATGCTAGAAATAGGTTTGCTTGCATCAACATTATAATCTTCAAACACTTGTTCAACACTTACATTATGAACATTGTTAACCTTGGTACTTTCATTTAATCCTGCCAAATAAATACCAACTTGTTTCATTAGATTTGTACCACATAAATTTATATTCTTTGAACCAACAACATAAAAGACTTGTGATACATTATATCCATTATACACAACAGGAGCAATCACTTTTCCCAAAACCTTTATATTAAAATCATCATAAGCCTGTAAGGGTTTCTTACATTGTTCAACTTTCAAATTCAACTTCTCAACCCAATCTTTATTCAAAGTTGAAACAGTAGCACCACTATCAACCCCAAAAGGAACTTGCATCTTATTAACAGAAAAATAAAATTGTTCAGCATGAACAGCAAAGATTTTATCTCTGACAGTTAACACTTTATCATCCTCATCATCATTATCACTTAATGATATATCTTGATCATCCACAATCTTTACAGTTTTCCTACTATTAAACTTAGGTTTACTACTAAAATCTTTCTTGCTTGGTTTATTTGAACCTTTAGCTGTACTATAACCACTCTCTCTTTTGGCTTCTTTACAAATCTTCTGTAAATGACCCTTTTTATGACAATTATTACATGATAAATGCTTAAATCTACAATAAAAGCTGTCATGAGAGAAACCACAATGTTGACAAGATAAACCTACATATTTTCTTCTTACAACCTGAACCTCTGACTGAACCTCATCTTTCTCACTTACAAATGCTTTTTCCATGTTCAAAATTCTCTCCAAAATAGCCTGAGAGGTCATTGCTTGGAGATCTATGTTGAGAGCCACTAAATTTGAAAAATAAACTTCAGCCTCTACAGCCATAAATAACTGATCTCTTATTCTACCATCAAATTGGTTGCCAAAATTACAATGCTTTGCTAGAGCCTTTAAATCAGCATACAATTCTTTTACACTTTCATCCTTCCTTTGTTTTCTTTGCTGGAAGGCTATCAAACTTCTGTGATAAGAAGGCTTAACAATAAAATGACCTTTCAATAACTGAACCAAGTCTGCATAAGACTGTGTGGGACAAATCAGGAGCACAAAGATTGCCTAAAACACTAAAAACATCAGTACCCAATGACACAAGCAGATTTTTTTTTTGGTCAGCCTCAGTGACATTTAAATGACTAAAATGTGCCTCTAATAGGCTTAGCCATAATTCCAAGGAAATTTTCGATGGATTAAAACAATCAATTCTAATCTGATTCAACGACTACGACAATGCGGACCTATTCTGTAATTTTACCAGTATCCACAAACACTTAGGCTAATGTAGCACCCAAACAACCGACGATTCGATATGCTAGGATAGCAAAAACGTATGCTAGGCTTGAAGAAACATGCGCCCAAAACTGCAGCAACATCATACAGGGCACCTAGGCTTAAATCCAACACTAGTCTAGTCGAGGTGAATCATGCAGCATCAATCCAGCATCCAATTAGGCATAACCATGGTAGCCTAATCCCGGCGTCGGCAGACAAAACATTTGGCACCTACCAGAAATCTTGCAAGGCGAATCTATTTAAGCCAGTAATATAACCAAACTTGAGAGGTTTCCCATATTCATGGCGGGTTCACTCGTCGCCAAACGTTAAGGTTTGAACTAATAAGAAGCAGATATCATGGCTTCCAGTTTATTGTTGCAAGATGGGTGCCAGTCGGCTCAATCAACAAAACGTTAGAAAACCAACAGCGGGTATAAGTACAATGAAAACAAAAGAAGTGCGATAAATGGGATAACCTTATTATAAATAAAGGGTTAGATCACTTATATCATAACACTCTCTTTCCTGTAAGATTTGGCTTACATCAGCATAAAATTCTAATAAGTTTGTTACTGTTGATCTACCTTCTCTGAAGCCATGTTGCCTCACTGACAAAAAGTTGAAGGATTCCAAGTGAAGAGAGATATGTTTCCTTAGTAGTTTCTCCATAACTTTGCAAACTATGCTGGTCAAGGAAACTGGTCTATAGTTCAGAGCCCTGTCCCTCCTTCCCTTTTTGAAGATAGGTATCACGTTTGCTTGTTTCCAGCATCTTGGAATCTCCCCTGACTCCAGTGACTTTTTAAATATGATACTTAGTGCCACTGATATTGAGTTTACGCATTTTTTAAGTGATTACCCAATTGTGCTTACGGGAAAGAGCCCAAAGTTCGTATCTTCCCGTCTCCTGATCGCTTCCATTTTATACTTAGTGACACTTATCATACCTGTCCTTAAAACTATGGATTGAGATAGCATTAACTACCTCCTCGCTTAGCGAATTCCAATTATCAACTACTCTTACACTGAAAAAGTATTTCCTTACATCCTGCAAAGAAGTTTTCTTACGAAGCTTCAAACTATGACCTCTAGTTCTAGAGCCAGCCATATCAAAATATCGATCCCTATCCACTCTATCATAACCATGAAGGAATTTAAAGACTGTCACCATATCCCCCCTCACTCTTCTAGCTTCGAGTGATGGTAACTCTAATTCCCTCAGCCTCTCATCATAACTGAGATTGCGTATTTCTGGCACCAGTTTCGTGGCATGTCTTTGAACTTTTCAAGCTTAGCTATGTTCTTTTTAAAGTGCGGATTCCAAAAGGGGGCTGCATATTCGAGTTTTGGCCTCACATAGGTTACATAAATATTTCTGAACATTTCCTTGTCCATGTGCCTGAAGGCTACCCTTACATTTGATAAGAATGCATATGCTGCCCTTACTATACCATTTATATGTATTTCTGGAGACAAATCTGCCTGTATGTTTACTCCTAGATCTCTCTCATTTTCTGTCTCTTGAAGTTGTACTCCAGCCACCGAGTAGTCAAGCTTGGGCCTTCTTGCACTTGTACCCATTCTCATTACCTTACATTTTGAAGTATTGAATTTCATTAGCCACTTTTCTGACCACTCATGCAGATTATTTAGATCCTCCTGAAGTTCTCTACCGTTGTTCTCGTTTTTTACTTTCTTCACAATCTTTGCATCATCTGCAAACATATTCATGAATGAATTTACACACTCTGGTAGGTCATTTACATATACAAGGAACAAAAGTGGCCCTAAAACTGAACCCTGAGGAACTCCACTACTAACTCTTCTCCATTCAGACACTGAGTGTCTTACTCTAACCCTCTGTTCCCTTCCTTCTAAGTAAATTTTTATCCATTCCAAAACATTTCCACCTATTCTAGCCATTGATTGCAGCTTCCTAATAAGTCTCCCATGTGGAACAGTGTCAAACGCTTTCTGGAAGTCTAGGATATGCAATCTGCCCAGCCCTCTCTTTCCTGTAAGATTTGGCTTACCTCATCATAAAATTCTAATAAGTTTGTTACTATTGTTCTACCTTCTCTGAAGCCATGTTGCGTCACTGACAAAAAGTTGAAGGATTCCAAGTGAAGAGAGATATGTTTCCTTAGTAGTTTCTCCATAACTTTGCAAACTATGCTGGTCAAGGAAACTGGTCTATAGTTCAGAGCCGTATCCTTCCTTCCCTTTTTGAAGATAGGTATCACATTTGCTTGTTTCCAGCATCTTGGAATCTCCCCCGACTCCAGTGACTCCTTAAATATGATACTTAGTGCCACTGATATTGTGTTTGCGCATTTTTTAAGCACATGAAGGAATATGTTATCAGGACCTGTAGCTTTATGAACATCTAAATCCATCAGCGCTTTGCATACCTCTGTGGCTGTAAGGTTGATGTTCTCTAATAACGGCCCTTGAGCTTCTATCACTGCAATCTGAGGGGGTGGGGTATTTTCTACTGTAAATACTGACTGAAACTCCTTGTTCAATTCTTTGCAGATCTCTTCATCCATCTCAGTGATGCTTCCGTCCGCTCTCTTTAGCCTTAAAACCTGTTTTTTTACCTTCAGTTTTCCTCTGATAAAGCTGTGGAAAAGCTTGGGATTTTCTTTAGCCTTCCTGGTGATGTCCCTCTCATAGTCTCTCTCTGCCTCTCTCCTTTTACTTAGGTAGTCATTTTTTGCTCTTTTGTAGGTTTGCCAGGCATTTATGTTTTTTCTCCTCCTATACCTTTTCCAGCATTTGTCTCTCCACTCCTTAGCTCTTTTACACCCATTATCGAACCATTTCTCTCTGGCATGAATTACACCTACTTTGGTGAAAGGTATGCAGCAATCTACTATCTTCCCATATTTCTCACAAAAGATGTCATACATTTCTTGTACAGATTTGTTGTAAAATAAGGTTCTCCAGTCAATAACTGCAAAAAAGCTCATTCATTTTGATGTAATCTCCTTTCGGATAGTTCCTGCTCATGTCCTCAGTGCCTCTACTCTCAGGAAGAATATCTTCAATGATATACTCCATCAACAACACACAGTGGTCACTCTTTCCAATTGGTGGTTCATACTCAATTTTTTCAATATCCAACACATTATCTGTGAACACTAGATCAAGTAGTGATGGCTCATCCCCACCCCTGGCCCTTGTTGGTTCCATTACATGTTGGTGTAGGAAATTCCCTTGTACGCAATCTAGGAATCTTGCCCCGAATGAGTCCTCACCACTGTGTGGGTCAAGATTTATCCAATCTATCTCTTTATGATTAAAGTCTCCCATAATCAAAATCCTACATTTTTTTCCCCGTGCCATGTTAACAACTGAGTTTATGACTTCAATAGTACCTATATGACTTTCCTCATAAACTTCAAGCCTATTTTGGTTCCTTGGTGGGTTGTATACAACAGTTATTATAATGCTCTCTGACCCAGTATTTATGCGAGCAACAAGACAATCCTTGAACTCACTTTCTATAGCCAAGTTTATTTCTTCGACTTGAATCCTTTCACTTATGAGCAGTGCTATCCCTCCACCAGTCCTCTCAGATCTTTCAACCCTTAGTATTCTGAAGCCCTTAGGAAAACTGTGACACTGTTTATGTCCTCACTCAACTTAGTCTCTGTAATTGCTACTATATCTGCCTTACTGTTGTGAATCCTATCTTTTAATTCTACTGCCTTACCAGCTAATCCATCATCATTCGTGTATAACAATCTTAATGAGGCCCCATCCCCTGATCTTCTGTCATTATCTTCTTTATCTCCCCTTTGTCTGGAAGAACTCTGTAATGAAAATTTTTCTTCTCTTCTTCATTTCTTTCATCATTTAACCTTCTTGCCTCTTGCAACAAGTTTTTGATCTTTCCCATCTCTTCCTGTGTTCTGTATCGTCTAATGAACACTTCTTTGAATTCTTGAAGGTCTTTTAGACTTCTTTTTCTCAACAATATGTCATTAGGACCTGTAGCTTTATGAACATCTAACTCCATCAGCGCCTAGCATACCTCTGTGGCTGTAAGGTTAATTCTCTCTAATACCGGCCCTTGAGCTTCTATCTCTGCAATCTGAGGGGGTGGGGTATTTTCTACTGTAAATACTGACTGAAACTCCTTGTTCAATTCTTTGCAGATCTCTTCATGTAAGTATGTATGTATGTATGTATTATTATTATTATTAAAGGGGGAAACAGCCAAGGTATATGTATGTATGTATGTATGTATTATTATTATTATTTTTATTATTATTTTTATTATTATTATTATTATTATTATTATTATTATTATTATTATTATTATTATTATTATTATCTTCATCATTTCTTCTTCTAATCCTTTCTCTTCCTAATGTTGTCTGACTCTAGCCGTTTTATTTTGTAAGAATGACAGAGAGCAGAAAGGAATGGCGTCCTTTGGTGAGCTAGTGAATGCGGCACGTCAGAAAAGGCTTTGTAAGTTCGTTACGAGAAGTTCGGCTTATCTCCAAACCGACTGTTTGGAGGTTGGGGGGGGGGGGGTAGTGCGTAAACAACAACAGCCATGGAGGAACCTTCGGTATCAGTTTTGGATAGCAAGATAAATGACATACTTTCAGATAATTTGGTAATGATAGAAGTGCATCTTTCATATATGCAGCTATGTGCTTTGCCGGATTGATTTTATTGGTTATTTTTCCCAATTTAAGGGATCATTGATTATCATGCATCTATTCTACCGTTTGAAAGCGACCACAATCATAGTTTCCCCATTTGGTCGTCAGGTGACCTTATTTGCGGTAGTTGGAAATACTAGCTAGCAATCTTAAAGATGAATTGCAACCTAAATTAAGAGGTCATTTACTCAACCTAACGGGTTTTTTTTCGGGGGGGGGGTAGTTACTCAAAGGCAGAAGTTGATAACTGCTTTGGGTAGAGGGGGAGTTTAATAGGTTAGTCACAATATTGGCTTGAAGTCAGATTATAGAAGTAGGTTAAATTTTAGAAGAGGGGATTATTCTCTTATAACAAAAACAAATGTATTTTTCCGGCAGCTTTTTTTTGTGGAACAAACGATTCTTAACTTCAGTTCTGGTGCAAAACACTCGATGTAGACTTAATATGCCCTCTTCTTACCCCTAACAATCATAGAGGGAAAGTGTTGGAAATCGGGGATTTGGGTGAAGGGAAAGCAAAAACGAGTGATATGAAGCACAAAAAGCATTATTCCACAAAGAAAAGTGTCGAAAAAACACATTTTTGGTACTCTCCTAACCTCACCTCACCAAGGGGAATGGGTCCTCCTTAGCTGTGGACTTTGTCCCGGGACCCCCTTAGGGGTATTTTTCCCTAGCCGGGAGGCTACGGCCCCCAGACATTTGGGTACATTTGGACCCTAACAGCCGTCGATTAATCCCCATAGGTAGGAGAGCTAATCCCCAGCAAACTTTTAACTTTAATTTCAGTAATCACAATGTATTATTATGTGAGTAATTCATTTATAAAATAGTCTTTATTGTAATTTTTTTGTACTCAAAGGAGAATATACTTTTCCAGAAAATGTTCACTAATTATGAAAGTATTGATAAACTGTGACTGTGTGTTAGTTGCTCAGTATTCCTTTTATGTATTTAAATATTATGTAAATGCACCATCTAGGAAATATTGTCAAAGCTTGATATAAGTTTCATAATTTTATATTAGTCTTGTTAGCAAAATGACCGGCAGGTCAGATTTAATTATCAGTTCTCATTTTATTATATGAGCGAATAGAGTTTTCCCGCTTTGATTGCGTCTAACCGCGTGTTAGTTATAGCAGTTATGTAGGTTGTGTTGTCATATATTTCCCTGAAGAAAAGTTTATCCATTGCAACTTTGATCATTGAATAGTCGTTATTATTATTCCTTTGCTACTAGATTTTATTATATTGATCGCAAGTTTTGCACTCTTAGGTGTGTTTGGTAAAACACCCCACGTTATATGTCAAAAAGTAATTGATAGTGTATCGACAGTGATTTCCTGATTTTGTCTGAACAAGCTTAAACTAGTTCTAAACTCCTGAATCAAATGTCAAGTTTCCTGACTCGTTCATGTGGGCTTGTTTTCTCTCATTTACATTTGTCAATGTAGGCTACATTGGGTCCTTGACTGACATTAGAGTTTTGTTCCTGAAAAGTGATGTAACCCGAATTTCAGTGTAGACCTATGCTAATGCAGTAATAAAGTTTTTCCCTTTTCCCTGCATTTTACTATCTCTAATTTCACCATGGTGATGGTTTTCCTATTATTGCCAGCAGAAGAAGCTGCTTTACAATTGGGAGACATAATACAAGCCAAAATTATCAAAAAAGAAGCAAAATAATTTATGGGGGATGTGTTGTAACCATGAAGCATCGTAACTCGAGGACATTGTAAGCCGAGAACCACCCTGTATATTGTCTCATGCAATTTGTATATTTTTCTTCTTAGTGTTGTTTTAATCAAGTTATGTGACTAGCAGTTACCTTACTTTTACTTTGCAGAAGGTAGATGCAATACAAGAAGCCCTATTGAATTTGTTGGAGGTTCCAAAGCCAGATAAAGCAACCTCGCATCTTACAAAAGTATGCAACGAGCTTCAAAATGCATTTACTGAGTCAACTAATGAACCTGCAGCTACACCATCATCCTCCACAAATCAAGATGGGGGTCAGCAAGGAACTGGTCCAAAGTCAGTTGAAGTTTCTAAACCTTCAGGGCAAGTTGTAGTAATCTTTTATTGTGCTTGTGAATAGTGTAAAAGTATGTAGGCTCAGCATTAGGTCGAGATGAGTAGCAACTTATTTCAGACTTATATTGCTTTAGTTTCCCATATTGTAAATTAAGAGATATTGCTTGGATTTGCTGGAAATCAAAACTATATATTGAATGAATCCGAGAACAAGTTCTTAACCATTATAAATTCATATTCAAAGGCTTAAAATGTGTTTTAACTTATACTATAAGGTTACTTCCTGGAAGAGCAACGTATCTCTAAGTCTTGTGATTACACAGAATAAGTAGCCCACTTTACCTCCTTTAGAAATTTACAATGGTCAGTGTTGCCAGGTCTGAAATAGGAATCAGATGTAGTACCGGTATCACATAATTATTTTTGTAAAATGATTTTTGTTACAATCTTTACTCTGAATGGGTATGAAGGACATTTTGCTAATAGTGCAACTATTTTGAACAGTAAATTATATATATATATATATATATATATATATATATATATATATATATATATAATATATATATATATATATATATATATCCAGTAATCCCTTGCTATTTCGCGGTTCACCTATCGCGGATTCAGTGCATCGCAGATTTTTTTTTTTTTTTTTTTTTTTTGGCCAAAAAAAAAAAAATAAATAAATAAGATTATTGTGACACCAGGATGGGCCAAAAATTTATAAAATAAAACAGATTTTATCAGGTTGTAAAGAGAAACAGAGATGGAGAGTGTAATGACCTGTCAGATGTGAAGGGATTATAAAAGATGCGTAATGAATATCCAGCTCTCTGCTGGGTTTTAATATACCTCTGCATTACTTTCCTGATGTCTATTCCAATAATTCTGCTTAGATCTTATTATTATTATTATCATTGGCAACAATAATTTTCCTTTGATGATGATTGTGAAAATTATTATCATCATCATCATTATTATTATTATTAAGGGCTCATCATTGTTTGTACATCTGTTGGTTTATTTACTTTTAATAACTGTGTAAAGTGCCCCTCCATAGTTGGCTGGGACAGAGAGAGTGTGGGGGGTTGGGTAGAATAGAATGTTGGAGAGAGAGAGAGAGAGAGAGAATCTTTAAGTAACTCTTGTTCATTCAACCAAAACTACATTATTTATAGTAAAAATAATGGTTTAATTACGAATTCGTAATAATAATGATAATAATAATAATAATATAATAATAATAATCTCCCCAATCATCATCAAAGGAAAATTATTGTTGCCAATAATAATAATAATAATAAGATCTAAGGAGAATTTTTAGAATAGACATCATGAATGTAATGCAGAGGTATAGTAAACCCAGCAGAGAGCTGGATATTCATTACACATCTTTTATAATCCCTTCACATCTGACAGGTCATTACACTCTCCATCTATGTTTCTCTTTACAGCCTGATAAAGGCCGGTTTATTTTATCATTTTTATCCTATCCTGGTGTCATAATCATCTTTATTTATTTATTTATTATTATTATTATTTTTTTTTATTTTTTATTTTTTCAAGGTGTTCCTACTTCGCGGTTTTCCTGTCTCGCGCCGGGTCCCGGAACCAAACTACCGCGATAAGGGGGGATTACTATATATATATATATATATATATATATATATATATATATATATATATATATATATATATATATATATATATATATATATATATATATATATATATACACCTAGTTCGCTTTTTACACGTGTTTATAATACGTGAATTTGGCATAACTCCCCTAAAGAGTAATAGTAAAAAAATACAAAATACACGAATAACGCCCATGCAAAAAAATTCGAAAAATAAAATTTAATTTTAGTAAATAATCGACCGTCTCAGAGGCTCTTTTCCGCCATGCTGCCATGAGCTTCAATGTCTCTACCCAGCATACTGCGTGGATATATCACTTGTTTTAACTGTGTTTGTTTTAAGGTTTGTATATTGTCAGGAAAAAAGTGTGAGAGAGCGCATCATCTGATACGGAGGTGGCAAAACGTTTGCAGATAGAGGTTCGTTCTCCCGCATCCTCCTCCTCTTCTACCGCTTAATGCGATTGGATATTATAAAGAGAATGGAAAAAAAGCATTAAGAACAAACCGCAAACAAACTTGCGATATAGTATCGTCTGGGAAATAGCGTGCGAGAGTGCATCAGCTGATACGGAGGCGGCAAAACGTTTGCAAATAGACCTTCGTTCTCCCGCATCCTCCTCCTCTTCTACCACTTAATGCGATCGGATATTATGGAGAGAATGGAAAAAACCATTAAGAACAAACAGCAAACAAACTTGCCATATAATATCATCAGGGAAAAAGCGTGCTAGAGCAAAAACGTTTGCAGATAGAGGTTTGTTCTCCCGCATCCTCGTGCTCACCGCCACCATGCACATCCCAGTGTATGCCTGTTGCCCACTGCATAATAGATTGCATTAATTTGATTACTGTACAGTAAATCTGTATATCATTTATACTGTACACTATTTGCATGTTAACATTAACTACAGGTCTTTCTGCTCTGTTATGTACTTATAAACTATGCTTTACTTATCTTATATCTTTGGTATAGTGTGTCTATGTTCGGTTGTGAAACGTATCTATGCCCATTATCATTATTTCTTATGGAAAATTACTCGTTACATTACGCGATATTCACATTACCCATCACTTCTGAGTACCTATCTTCGCGTTATTCTGAGAACTAGGTGTATATATATATATATATATATATATATATATATATATATATATATATATATATATATATATATATATATATATATATATATATATATATATATATATATATATATATATATTATATATATATATATATACACAGTAGTGTCTTCAACCCTCTAACACCTGTTCCCACAAACAAACAAACCCACGAACAATATTTTGAACAAATTTTGACCCTAAATCACAAACTAAAACCAACCTACAAACATCATAACTGAGAATATGCTTTACTTATCTTATATCTTTGGTATAGTGTGTCTATGTACGGTTGTGAAATGTATCTATGCCCATTATCATTATTTCTTATGGAAAATGACTCGTTACATTACGCGATATTCACATTACCCGTCACTTCTGAGTACTTATCTTCGCATTATTCTGAGAACTAGGTGTGCATATATATATATATATATATATATATATATATATATATATATATATATATATATATATATATATATATATATATATATATATATATATATATATATATATATATATATATATATATATATATATATATATATATATATATATATATATATATATATATATATATATATATATATATATATATATATATATATATATATATATATATATATATATATATATATATATATATATATATATATATATATATATATATATATATATATATATATATATATATATATATATATATATATACACAGTAGTATCCTCAACCCACTAACACCTGTTCCCACAAACAAACAAACCCATGAACAATATTTTGAAAAAATTTTGACCCAAAATCATGAACTAAACCCAACCTACAAATATCATAACTGAGAATACGCAATCTCAGTTATCATGAGAGACTGAGGGAATTAGACTAACCATCACTCTAAGCTAATTGATTGAGGGAGATATGGTGACGGTGTTTAAATTCCTTCATGATTATGACAGAGTGGATAGGGAATCGATATTATGATATGGCTGGCACTAAACCTAGAGGTCATAGTTTAAGCTTCGTAAGAAAACTTCATTGGTGATGGCTTTTGTTGTCTTTGTAGCACTGCCATTAGAACTATCGCTAACACGCTTGGGAGGCGTAGTAATGAAATTAAAGAGCGAACACAATGAGAGAATAGATGAAAGCACTAAACACAATATGGCGGGCGGGAATAAACTGAGCGGTGGTTCTTCTCCCTCTTCTAATGCCGTGTGATGCCTGATTCTTACACTATGCTTAACAAACTATTTCAATTAAAATCGTATTTACAGCTATGTATTTGTTTGTTTATTTTTTAAATCCAATATAATTCTTTAACATAACTAAATATATAAACAAATATTTAAATAAAGCCATTAACTTGATAAATACAAATACAGTACAGCTGTTTTGCTAGCTTTGTATTCGTGTGTATTTCGAATAATATATTTACAGCTATGTGTTTGGTATTATCCTTTTTTAAATTCAATATTATTCTTAAATATAATCAAATACTGTATATAAAAAATAGATAAATAAAGCCATTAACTTGATAAATGCAAATAAAACTGTGTTTGCTAGCTTTGTATTTGTGTGTATTTCGAATAATATCATATTTACAGCTATGTGTGTTTTTTTTAAATTCAGTACAATCCTTCAGTACTGTATAAGCAAATATGAAAACAAATAATTAAATAAGACCATTAATTTTATAAATAAGAATACAGCTGTGTTTGCTAGCTTTGTATTCGTACGTATTATGAATAAAATCGTATTTTCAGCGATGTGTTTTTTTTTAATTCAATATAAGCCTCCAGTATAACCAGATATGTAAACAAAGAAACAATTGAAGCCATTAACTTGATAAATATGAATACAACAGTGTTGCTAGCTGTGTATTCCTCCACCGCACTCACAAACTATTTTGGCGCACGGTTTGAGTTTACTGCGCAAGCCAGGTAGGTGGAAAAATTAATGTATTGATAATTTTTAAATTTTTTTTTTCCTTTGTGGTAATGTCGAAACGTATATATACAGGGGGTCCCCTTGTAATATCAGGATTCCGTTCCTGACAGCTGACTTTAAGTGGATTTCTACGTAAGTTGGAATTTACCTAAATTCGAACCTATGTCAAAAATAAATCATTAAGACATTGGAAAAAACTCAGTGTTTGTAATCAGTGATAAAAAAATACTAAAACTAATCCTGATAGTATTGCTTACCTTTAAAATTAACATTAATCTATAGAAATAAAGTTTTCTCATTGTAAGACAGATATTGGAGAGGCAGGTGCTGAGGAGACTGAGGCAGGTGAGTCTAGAGAGGCAAAAGAGGATACAGCGCTACATAATCTATAAAAAAAAATTCTGTACTGTAAGTTCTCTATGTAAGGTACACCTTGTTCCTTTTATACGCGATTTTTTTATCCACGAAATTGCTATAACGCCCCCCAAAAATAATAGTAAAAAACTCGGAATTCGCGAATAATGCCCCCCCCCCCCAAAAAAAAAAAAAAAAAAAAAAAAAAAACACCAGGATGGACCAAAAAATGATAAAATAAAAAAGCCTTTATCAGGCTGTAAAGAGAAACAGATGGAGAGTGTAATGACCTGTCAGATGTGAAGGGATTATAAAAGATGTGTAATGAATATCCAGCTCTCTCCTGGGTTTTAATATACCTCTGCATTACTCTCATGATGTCTATTCCAAAAATTCTCCTTAGATCTTATTATTATTATTATTATTTTTAACAATAATTTTCTTTTGATGATGATTGTGGAGATTATTATTATTATCATTATTATTACGAATTTGTAATTAAACCATTTTTTTACAATAAATAATGTAGTTTTGATTTAATGAACAAGAGTTAATTAAAGATCTCTCTCTCTCTCTCTCTCTCTCTCTCTCTCTCTCTCTCCTCTCTCTCTCTCTCTCTCTCTCTCTCCTCTCTCTCTCTCTCTCTCTCTCTCCTCTCTCTCTCCTCTCTCTCTCTCTCTCTCTCTCTCTCTCTTCTCTCTCTCTCTCTCTCTCTCTCTCTCTCTCTCTCTCTCTCTCTCTCTCTCTCTCTCTCTCTCTCTCTAACATTCTATTCTACCCAATAGGGTGGGTGTATATATAATATATAATGATGATGATCTTTTCTTATTGTAATCCTCTTTGTACTGGTGGAAGAAGCCTCCGCGGGCGCTTATTTACTATATTTAAAAAAAAAAAATTAGTATAGGAGGCTTCTTCCACCAGTACAAAGAGGATTACGATAAGAAAAGATTATCATCATTATACATTATATATACACCCACCCTACCTCTGTCATATGTCTATCTAATCTACATTTGAAGGTGTCTAAGGTATTGGCATTTATTATCCTACTAGAAATACTCTACGGTATTACCAAGCCAGTTTTCACCAATTTCCCTTCTGAACCTAAATTTATCAAGATTAAATCCATTACCCAATACGAGTTCTGGTTTGATCATGAATTTTTAAAACTTTATTAATATCACCCTTGTTAATCCCTTTAAACCATTTATACACCTCAATCATATCCCCCCTAACTCTGTGCCTCTCTAGAGATTGTAGATTAAGTTTTTTTTAATCTGTCATATGGTAGATTTAGGCATTGCGTAATTTTTTTTTTTTTCGTTTTTTAGTCTTGCTTTGGTTATTTATAATTCTTATTTTATCTTTGTATACATCTGCAGATAGAGGCTCGTTCTCCTGCATCCTCCTCCTCTTCTACCACATAAGTTACTTGCCACTGCCACCATGCATGTCCCAGTGTACTGTATAACTGTTGCCCACTGCATAATAGAGTATAGTAATGTATGTTAATTTCTAGCTGTAAAGTGAATATGAATATCTTTTGTATACTCTTAAAAATAGATACAGGGCTTTCTGCTTTGCTATGTAGTAATAAAATATGTTTTTTACTTATCTTATATCTTTGGCATGGTGTGTCTATGTAAGGTTTGGAACGCATCTATGCCCTTTATCATTGTTTCCTATGGAAAATAACTCGTTTTTTTTCACGCGATTTTCCATTTACCCGACACTTCTGAGAACCTATCTAGGCGTTATTCTGAGAACTAGGTGTACTGTATAATAAAACTACACATAAGCATAAAAGATTATATAAAACTGTGCTTACTTTTACTCATGTGGTTTGATGATTGTGGCCATGGTTGTAAGGGCTAATCCGAGATTGCTTCCAGTATTCATAGAAAATTCTCCCTTTTCAGCATGGTTTGCCACTTCAGTTTTAATTTCCATAGTGATGACTTTTCTTTTGTAGTGGCACTGCCATCAGAACTAGCACTAACACACTTGGGAGGCATAGTAAAGTCCGTAACGAGAGAGCAGACGAAAGCGCTAGACACAATGTGGCAGGCAAGAATAAACTGAGCGGTGGTCCTTTTCCTGCTTCTAATTCTGCATAACATCGTATTCTTACACTACGCTCATCAAACTCTTTTGAATAAAATCGTATTTACAGCTATATGTTTGGTATTTTTTCTTTTTAAATATAATATAATTTTTCAATATAACCAACTGTGTATAAAACGAGGAATAAATATAACTATTAACTTGATAAATACGAATACAGGACAGCTGTTCTATATGATCACGGTGTCCCCTGTGCCAGGTAAGTATGAGAACAGCTGTGTTTGCTACTGCTATAATATATGGAGCCTTTTTAATGGCTCCACATATTATAAAAGCTACCTTTGTATTCATGTGTATTTCAAATAAAATCGTAGTTTCAGCTATGTGTTTGTTTTTTATTTTTTTAATTCAGTATAATCCTTCAATATTACCAAATATATAGAAATATAAATAAATAAAGCCATTACCTTGATAACTATGAATAGAGTAGTGCTGCTAGCTGTGTACAGTATTCCTCTGCCGCTCTCACAAACTATTTTGCTGTGTGGTTTGAAATTACCGCACCAGCAAAGTAAGTTCAAAAATTAATTTATTAATCATTTATTAATTATTTTTTGCCCTTTCTCATAACGTCAAAACGACTTAAGCCGGATCAACGTTATATGAGGACCTACTGTATATATATATATATATATATATATATATATATATATATATATATATATATATATATATATATATATATATATATATATATATATATATATATATATACAGTATATATATATATATAGTGATCCTTTGCTGTATCGCGCTTCTTGGCCCGCGATTTCACTGTACCGCGATTTTATTTTGGCAAATTTTTTTTGTTTTTGTTTGGGTATATGCAAAAATATTAAAATATTAAAAAAGATAAAAATTGTCAGTATTTTCATTTCTTTATTGAAAAAAACATATTTCATTATCTAATTGATAAAAAAAATTTATTTACCAGCCTACGAATAAGAAAACAGTAAAAAATAGTAAAAAACATAACTTTAGATATACGGTATAACTCACAGTATTGCATCATGTGAAATAGTGTCCGATAGCGTACAATATATTGGGGTCGCAGCTACATGAGCTAGCATATATATTTATAGTTCCAGTAATTTCATGATTTTATTGATAAAAAAATTTATTTCTTAGCCTAAGCAAAAACAAACAAAACAAACTTTATTTCCATTTCAATACAATGGGTATTCGTCAGCCAGGGCAAGCCCCAATCCCCCACTGTGGTGTAATAATAAAACAGTAAAAAATAGTAAAAAAACATAAATACTAACAGTATTGCATCATGTAAAATACGATACCTGTATCAGCGTTTCGGAAAACGAAAAGGGTCGAACCTACGTAAGATAGTACATATTGAAATTTTCAGTAGTTTATTGATAAAACAAGTATTTCCTAGCCTAAGAGTAATAAAACAGTAAAAAATAGTAAAAAACATAAATTTAGATATATAACTGACAGTATTAAATAGTAAAAAACATAAATTTAGATATATAACTCACAGTATTGCATCATGTGAAATAGTGTCCGATAGCGTACAATGCATTGGGGTCGCACCTACGTGAGCTAGCATATATATTAAAATTTCCAGTAGTTTCAAGATTTTATTGATAAAAAAAGTATTTCTTATCCTAAGAATAATAAAACAGTAAAAAATAGTAAAAAACAAATACTAACAGTATTGCAACATGTAAAATACGATGCCGCTATCAGCGTTTCGGACAAAGGCTTGCACCATCTTCCATTGTCTCGCCTCACTCGTTCAGTCTAACTCATGTGTGAGCCGTTC
>JAXCGZ010017234.1:0-27500 GCA_037179515.1 Halocaridina rubra | reverse complement strand
ATAAAACAGTAAAAAATAGTAAACAGTATTGCATCACGTAAAATACGATACCGGTATCAGTGTTTCGGAAAACGCAAAGGCTCTCGCCTACTTGACCTAGTGAATATTAAGATTTTCATTATTTTATTGATAAAACAAGTATTTCCTAACCTAAAAATAATAAAACAGTAAAGAATAGTAAAAAACATAAATTTAGATATACGTACGTACAGTATAACTCACAGTATTGCATCATGCGGAATAGTGTCCGATAGCTACGTGAGCTAGCATATACATAAATTAAGATACAGTGTTGCCTCACTTATCGCGGTAGGTCGGTTCCGGGACCTGGCGCGAACCCGGAAATCCGCGGAGTAGAATCAGCCTATATGTACATAGATATTTTAATGTATTTTTATGTTTACACTGTATAAAACCTCCCTGTACTGTTAAAAAAACACCCTTTACATTATAAATAACAGCAAGCAATGTAATTTTTTTATGAAAGTGATAGGAAAACTTGCCATGAATGAGGTGATGATGACTTGACATACATAGGTACAGTATTTTACAATAATTTTTACATTTACGTAAAATAGCGGCCGACATCCACAAACTTTTTTCCTTCTTTCAACATATCTAAGAGTTTCACTTTATCTACAATGGTTAACATTTTCCTTTGCTGCTTAGGCTCACTAAAAGAAGCCTTAGAAGATGAAGGATGCTTGGGAGGCATTGTAAAGGTTAAAATATGCGAGTAAAAAAATCACAAGCAAAACATATAAATAATAATAAGCACAACATGAATGGCGCACAAGAGTGAGGCGAGACAATGGAAGATGGTGGAAGCCTTTGTCCGAAACGCTGATAGCGGTATCGTATTTTTCATGTTGCAATACTGTTAGTATTTATGTTTTTACTATATTTTACTGTTTTATTATTCTTAGGCTAAGAAATCCGTTTTTTATCAATAAAATCATGAAACTACTTTAAATATAAATAAATATGGTAGCTCACGTATCTGCGACCCCAATGCATTATATGCTATCGGACACTATTTCGCATGATGCAATACTGTGAGTTATACTGTACAGGGTGTCCACAAAGTCTGGGTACATAGGAAATTTTACTATGCAGAGCTATTCAATCGAGTTCACTTGAATTTTGTAAAGCGCATCAAATTATGCATTGAAAATTATGGAAATCATATTGAAAATATTATTTATTAACATTAGATTTAAATAAAATTGTTTTGTTTCAAAAGTATGTGTTAATCTCCTGTGTACCCAGACGAAGTCTGGGTACACAGGTGTATAAATGGTTTAAAGGGATTAACAAAGGTGATATTAAAGTTTTAAAAATTCACGATCAAACCAGACCTCGTAATGGGTAATGGATTTAAAATTGATAAATTTAGGTTCAGGAGGGAAATAGGTGAAAACTGGCTTGGTAATACCGTAGAGTAGTAGGATAATAAATGCCAATACCTTAGACACCTTCAAATGTAGATTAGATAGACTTATGACAGAGGTAGGGTGGGTGTATATATAATGTATAATGATGATGATCTTTTCTTATCGTAATCCTCTTTGTACTCGTGGAAGAAGCGTCCGCGGGAGCTTATTTACTTTTCACAAAAAAATTAAAAAATTTTTTTTTTGGAGGGTGGGCGTTATTCGTGAAATTCGAATTTTTTTACTATTATTTTTTTGAGGCGTTATTGCAATTTCGCGGATAAAAAAATCGCGCATAAAAGGAGTAAGGTGTTAATGAATTATTAAATAGTAAAATAAATTTATAAAGAAATTATCTATCAAAATTAACTATATAGTATATAAATATATACCGTGCATGAACTAATCAATTCAAAACAATAGCGGTTTCGCGGGAATGACGAGTGACGACACCTAACGGTAGATATTGGAACTACTGTACGTATTTTAATAAGATTTTATATGCTTTTATTCTTATTTATTGTACAATAACAGATTTTATGTGCTTTTGTTTTTATTTATTGTACAGTAACATGATTTCATGTGCTTTTAATGGTTTTCTAGTGATATTATGATCCCAATATTTGTAGCGGACAGACGTAAAGTTAATTATAATGACGTAAACTTTATTTTTATTTTTTTTATTTTTCCATATATTTTTTGAAAACCAACGTATAATCATGAACGACTTAACTCGAAACGATGTAAGCCAAGGTATATATATATATATATATATATATATATATATATATATATATATATATATATATATATATATATATATATATATATATATATATATATATATATATATATATACAGTGTTCCCCCCCTGTATCGCTTTTCTTGGTTCGCATTTTCACTGTACCACGGGTTTTTTTTTTTGGCAAATTATTATTTTATTTTATTTATTATTATTTTATTAATTATTATTTATTATTTTTTTAATAATAAAAAAAATAAAAATTCTCGGTATTTTCATTTTTGTTGTTGAAAAATACATGTTTCATTATCTAATTGATAAAAAAAAATTTATTTCCCAGCCTATGAATAATAAAACAGTAAAAAATAGTAAAAAACATAAATTTAGATAGATAGATAGATACGTTTATTGACCACCTCTTTTGAAAAGTATAATCTTTACAAAAGGAATATTTGGTCCAAATTACAATGAATAAATACAATAGATTTTGTACAATCATCAAATAAGTAAATGAATTTTAAATTATTATACATTGTACTAATAACTGAATGATATACGTATGTACAGTATAACTCACAGTATTGCATCATGCGAAATAGTGTTCGATAGCGTACAATGTATTGGGGTCGCAGCTACGTGAGCTAGCATATATATTTATATTTCCAGTAGTTTCATGATTTTATTGATTAAAAAACGTATTTCTTAGTCTAAGAATAATAAAACAGTAAAAAATAGTAAAAAACATAAATACTAACAGTATTGCAACTTGTAAAATACGATACCGCTATCAGCGTTTCGGACAAAGACTCGTTCAGTCTAACTCACGTGTGCGCCGTTCACGTTGTGCTTATTAAACGTTTTGCTTGTGTTGGATAGCGTACAATGTATTGGGGTCGCAGCTACGTGAGCTAGTATATATATTTATATTTCCAGTAGTTTCATGATTTTATTGATAAAAAAAATTTATTTCTTAGCCTAAGAATAATAACACAGTAAAAAATAGTAAAAAACATAAATACAAACAGTATTGCAACTTGTAAAATACGATACCGCTATCAGCGTTTCGGACAAAGGCTTCCACCATCTTCCATTGTCTCGCCTCACTCATGTACGCCATTCATGTTGTGCTTATTATTATTAATATGTTTTGCTTGTGATTTTTTTACTCGCATATTTTAACCTTTGCAATGCCTCCCAAGCATCCTTCATCTTCTAAGGCTTCTTGTAGTGAGCCTAAGCGGCAAAGGAAAATGTTAACCATAACAGATAAGGTAAGTTTACCTATCACACACATATAAATTTACGTTGTATGCTGCTATTTATAAAGTAAAGGGTGGTTTTTTAACAGTGCAGGGAGGGTTTTTACAGTAAACATAAAAATAATTGTAAAATACCTATGTACATGAGTATGACATATAAATTTACGCTTACATGCTGTTATGTAAGAAGTAAAGGTTGGTTTGTTAACAGTACAGGGAGGGTTTATACAGTTTATACGTTGTTCACGTAAAAATAAATTAAAATATCTCTGTACATATAGGCTGATCCTACTCCGCGATTTTCCTGGTTCGCACCGGGTCCCGGAACCGAACCCCCGCGATAAGGGGGGGAACACTGTGTGTATATATATATATATATATATATATATATATATATATATATATATATATATATATATATATATATATATATATATATATATATATACACAGTGTTCCTTCAATTATCGCGAAGGTTCGGTTCCGGGACCCAGCGCGAGACAGGAAAATCCCGAAGTAGGATCAGCCTATATGTACATAGATATTTTAATTTATTTTTACGTTTTCACCGTATAAACTGGATAAACCCTCCCTGTACTGTTAATAAACCACCCTTTACTTCATAAATAACAGCATGCAAGCGTAAATTTATATGACATACTCATGTACATAGGTATTTTACAATTATTTTTACGTTTACTGTATAAACCCTCCCTGCACTGTTAAAAAACCACTCTTTACTTTATAAATAACAGCATGCAACGTAAATTTATATGTACGCGATAGGTAAACTTACAGTGAATGAGGTGGTAATGAGTTTGTAGACGCCAGAGGAAATTATTCCGCAGCCAATAACAGCTTTACGGCTGTTATTTATTGAGGCCAAAATAGCGGCCGACATCCGTAAACCTTTTTCCTTCTTTCAACATATCTAAGAGTTTCACCTTATCTGTTATGGTTAAATTTTCCTTTGCCGCTTAGGCTCACTACAAGAAGCCTTAGAAGATGAAGGATGCTTGGTAGGCATTGCAAAGGTTAAAATATGCGAGTGAAAAAATCACAAGCAAAACCTATTAATAAGCACAATGTGAACAGCGCACACGTAAGTTAGACTGAACGAGTGAGGCGAGACGATGGAAGAATGTGCAAGCCTTTGTCCGAAACGCTGATAGCGGTATCGTATTTTACTTGGTGCAATACTGTTAGTATTTATGTTTTTTACTGTTTTATTATTCTTAGGCTAAGAAATACGTTTTTTTTATCAATAAAATCTTGAAGCTACTGGAAATTTTAATATATATGCTAGCTCACGTAGGTGCAACCCCAATACATTGTACGCTATCAGACACTATTTCACATGATGCAGTACTTCACTTTTACTTTTACTTTTTGTGGTTTATACCCTCCTGTAGAAGGCTTCGCCTCCTCTCTGGCAGGTCTTAAGTTTATTTAAATTTTCTTTTTTTTTTTTTTACTTTTTATCTCTCTCACACCTTGAAAGGCTCATTTATAGTAAAGAGTTCGATATCGTAGCATTTTTAAAATAAGTTTTCAGATTTTTCTTGAATTGCACCACATCTTCACTGTCTTTGAGTAGCACTGATAATTCATTATATAATCTTGGAGCACTATATTGATAGGTTCTACTACCTATATTTCGATTAGATCTTGGTTCATGTAGTCTATATTTGTCATTTGCATGTCTCACTGTGATGTTTGTTCCAAGTTCAAAAGGGACTAAATACTCATGTAAGTATTTCGGTTCTCCGGTCTTTAATGTCTTGTAGGTTAGCAAACAGATTTTGTATACAATTCTTGCTTTTATCGGCAGCCAATGCACTTCAATCACTGTCTGTGTAATTCTTTGACGTCGCTGTGTCCCTTTTATTAATCTTGCTGCTTTATTTTGAATGATCTGAAGTTTTTTTAATAAATTGTTGGGAAAACCATAGTAAAGGGAATTGCAATAAGATATATAACTCACAATACTGTGAGTTATATATCTAAATTTATGTTTTTTACTGTTTTTTACGGTTTTATTACTCTTAGGCTAGGAAATACTTGTTTTATCAATAAAATAATGAAAATTTCAATATGTACCATCTTACGTAGGTTCGGCCCTTTTCGTTTTCCGAAACGCTGATACCGGTATCATAATTTACATGGTGCAATACCGTTAGTATTTATGTTTTTTACTATTTTTTACTGTTTTATTATTCTTAGGCTAAGGAATACGTTTTTTTATCAATAAACTCATGAAACTACTGGAAATATAAATATACAGTGTTCCCCTGGTTATTCGCGTTTCTTGGTTCGCATTCTCACTGTATCGCGTTTTTTTTTTTTTTTTTTTTTTTTTTTTTTTTTTTTTTTTTTTTTTTTTTTTTTTTTTGTGTGACACCAGGATGGGCCAAAAATGATAAAATAAAACAGACTTTATCAGGTTGTAAAGAGAAACAGAGATGAAGAGTGTAATGACCTGTCAGATGTGAAGGGATTATAAAAGATGTGTAATGAATATCCAGCTCTCTGCTGGGTTTTAATATACCTCTGCATTACTTTCATGATGTCTTTTCCAATAATTCTGCTTAGATCTTATTATTATTATTATTATTATCATTGGCAACAATAATTTTCCTTTGATGATATTGTGAAGATTATTATCATCATCATCATCATTATTATTATTATTAAGGGCTCATCATTGGTTGTACATCTGTTGGTTTATTTACTTTTAATAACTGTGTAAAGTACCCCTCCCTAGTTGGCTGGGACAAAGAGAGTGTGGGGGGTTGGGTAGAATAGAATGTTGGAGAGAGAGAGAGAGAGAGAATCTTTAAGTAATTCTTGTTCATTCAACCAAAACTACATTATTTATAGTAAAAATAATGGTTTCATTACGAATTCGTAATAATAACGATGGTAATAATAATAATGATAATAATAATAATAATAATCTCCCCAATCATCATCAAAGGAAAATTATTGTTGCCAATAATAATAATAAGATCTAAGGAGAATTTTTAGAATAGACATCATGAAAGTAATGTAGAGGTATAGTAAACCCAGCAGAGAGCTGGATATTCATTACACATCTTTTATAATCCCTTCACATCTGACAGGTCATCACACTCTCCATCTCTGTTTCTCTCTACAGCCTGATAAAGGCCGTTTTATTTTATCATTTTTGGCCTGTCCTGGTGTCATAATCATCTATTTATTTATTTATTTTTTATTTTTATTTTTTTTATTTTTATTTTTTTTTAAGGGTGATCCTACTCCACGGTTTTCCTGGTTCGCGCCGGGTCCTGGAACCGAACTACCGCGATAAGGGGGGGAACACTATATGCTAGCTCACGTAGGTGCGACCCCAATACATTTTACACTATCGGACACTATTTCACATGATGCAACACTGTGAGTTATACTGTATATCTAAATATATGTTTTTTACTATTTTTTACTGTTTTATTATTCGTAGGCTGGGAAATAATTTTTTTTTTTTCAATTAGATAATGAAATATATTTTTTCAATAAAAAAATGAAAATACTGAAAATTTTTATCTTTTTCATATTTTAATAATTTTGCATATACCCCAAAAAAATAAAATTGCCAAAAAAAATTGCGGTACAGTGAAATCGCGAGCCAAGAAACGCGATACAGCAAAGGATCACTGTGTATATATATATATATATATATATATATATATATATATATATATATATATATATATATATATATATATATATATATATATATATATATATATATATATATATATATATATATATATATATATATATATATATATATACCTAGTTCTCAGAATAACGCCTAGATAGGTTCTCAGAAGTGTCGGGTAAATGGAAAATCGCGTGAAAATAGGAGTTATTTTCCATAGGAAACAATGATAAAGGGCATAGATACGTTCCAAACCTTACATAGACACACCATGCCAAAGATATAAGATAAGTAAAAAACATATTTTATTACTACATAGCAAAGCAGAATGCCCTGTATCTATTTTTAAGAGTATACAAAAGATATTCATATTCACTTTACAGCTAGAAATTAACATACATTACTATACTTTATTATGCAGTGGGCAACAGTTATACAGTACACTGGGACATGCATGGTGGCAGTGAGCAAGTAACTTATGTGGTAGAAGAGGAGGAGGATGCAGAAGAACGAACCTCTATCTGCGAATGTATACAAAGATAAAATAAGAATTATAAATAACCAAAGCAAGACTAAAAAACAAAAACAAAAATTAATTATGCAATGCCTAAATGTACCATATGACAGATTAAAAAAACTTAATCTACATTCTCTAGAAAGGCACAGAGTTGGGGGGGATATGATTGAGGTGTATAAATGTTTCAAGGGATTAACAAAGGTGATATTAATAAAGTTTTAAAAATTCATGATCAAACCAGAACTCGTAATGGGTAATGGATTTAATCTTGATAAATTTAGGTTCAGAAGGGAAATTGGTGAAAATTGGCTTGGTAATACCGTAGAGTATTCCTAGTAGGATAATAGATGCCACGACCTTAGACACCTTCAAATGTAGATTAGATAGACATATGACAGAGGTTGGGTGGGTGTATATATAATGTATAATTATGATGATCTTTTCTTATCGTAATCCTCTTTGTACTGGTGGAAGAAGCCTCTGCGGGCGCTTATTTACCATATTATTATTATCATTATTATTATTATTTTTTTTTTTTAAATATAGTAAATAAGTGCCCGCGGAGGCTTCTTTCACCAGTACAAAGAGAATTACGATAAGAAAAGATCATCATCATTATACATTACATATACACCCACCCTACTGGGTAGAATAGAATGTTGGAGAGAGAGAGAGAGACATCTTTAATTAACTCTTGTTCATTCAACCAAAACTACATTATTTATTGTAAAAATAATGGTTTAATTACAAATTCGTAATAATAATGATGTTAATAATAATAATAATAATATTAATCTCCACAATCATCATCAAAGGAAAATTATTGTTAATAATAATAATAATAATAATAATAATAATAATAATAAGAAGAAGAAGAAGAAGAAGATCTAAGGAGAATTTTTGGAATAGACATCATGAGAGTAATGCATAGGTATATTAAAACCCAGGAGAGAGCTGCATATTCATTACACATCTTTTATAATCCCTTCACATCTGGCAGGTCATTACACTCTCCATCTGTTTCTCTTTACAGCCTGATAAAGGCTGTTTTATTTTATAATTTTTTGGTCCATCCTGGGGTCAGAATAATCTAAAAAACAAAAAACAAAAAAAAAACTTTTTTGGTGGGGCGTTATTCGCAAAAACCGAGTTTTTTACTCTTATTTTTGGGGGGCGTAATTGCAATTTCACGGATAAAAAAATCGCGTATAAAAGGAACAAGGTGTATATATATATATATATATATATATATATATATATATATATATATATATATATATATATATATATATATATATATATATATATATATATATATATATATATATATATATATATATATATATATATATATATATATAATATATATATATATATATATATATATATATATATATATATATATATATATATATATATATATATATATATATATATATATATATATATATATATATATATATATATATATATATATATATATATATATATATATATATATATATATCATTTTTATACTAACCAGGACTTGAACCCAGGACACATAATTACTGTGCCAAGACACTGCCAACTATACCACAGAAGGTCTAAAAGGGAAACACACCTTACAGCTATATCTGAATACCACTCTGATCATATTACAGTTTCCCCCAACCTCACTTGTGGCTTCGTTTTTGCATTTAATTCAACTCCCAATCTCATTCGGGACGAACAGTCATTATGTGTCCTAGGTTCAAGTCCCGGTCAGGGTAAAAATAATTCATGTTTTCACATATGGTAATTTGCTTATTTGATTATTGTTAGTCCCGAATGAGATCGGGAGTTGAATTAAATGTGAAAACGAAGCCACGAGTGAGGTTGGGGGAAACTGTAATATGAACAGAGTGGCATTCAGAGAGAATGCGTTCATTCCTAGTGTAGCAGATATAGCTGTAAGATTTGTTTTTAATTTAGACCTTCTGTGGTGTAGTTGGTAGTGCCTTGGCACAGTAATTATGTGTCCTAGGTTCAAGTTCCAGTTGGGGTAAAGATGATTCATGTTTTCACATATGGTAATGTGCTTATTTGAACATATATATATATATATATATATATATATATATATATATATATATATATATATATATATATATATATATATATATATATATATATATATATATATATACACCTAGTTCTCAGAATAACGCCAAGATAGGTTCTCAGAAGTGTCGGGTAAAAGGAAAATCTCGTGAAAAAACGAGTTATTTTCCATAGGAAACAATGATAAAGGGCATAGATACGTTCCAAACCTTACATAGACACACCATGCCAAAGATATAAGATGAGTAAAAAACATATTTTATTACTACATAGCAAAGCAGAAAGCTCTGTATCTATTTTTAAGAGTATACAAAAGATATTCATATTCACTTTACAGCTAGAAATTAACATACATTACTGTACTTTATCATGCAGTGGGCAACAGTTATACAGTACACTGGGACATGCACGGTGGCAGTGAGCAAGTAACTTATGTGATGGAAGAGGAAGAAGATGCAGGAGAACGAACCTCTATCTGCAAATGTATACAAAGATAAAATAAGAATTATAAATAACCAAAGCAAGACTAAAAAACGAAAAAAAAAAAATTAATTATGCAATGCCTAAATCTACCATATGGCAGAAAAAACTTAATCTACATTCTCTAGAGAGGCACAGAGTTAGGGGGGATATGATTGAGGTGTATAAATGGTTTCAAGGGATTAACAAGGGTAATATTAATAAAGTTTTAAAAATTCATGTCAAACCAGAACTCGTAATGGGTAATGGATTTAATCTTGATAAATTTAGGTTCAGAAGGGAAATTGGTGAAAATTGGCTTGGTAATACCGTAGAGTATTCCTAGTAGGATAATAAATGCCAATACCTTAGACACCTTCAAATGTAGATTAGATAGACATATGACAGAGGTTGGGTGGGTGTATATATAATGTATAATTATGATGATCTTTTCTTATCGTAATCCTCTTTGTACTGGTGGGAGAAGCCTCCGCGGGCGCTTATTTACTATATTATTATTATTATTTTTTTTTTAATATAGTAAATAAGTGCCCACGGAGGCTTCTTCCACCAGTACAAAGAGGATTACGATAAGAAAAGATCATCATTATACATTATATATACACCCACCCTATTGGGTAGAATAGAATGTTGGAGAGAGAGAGAGATCTTTAAGTAACTCTTGTTCATTCAACCAAAACTACATTATTTATTGTAAAAATAATGGTTTAATTACAAATTCGTAATAATAATATTAATAATAATAATAATAATCTACAAGATCATTATCAAAGGAAAATTGTTAAAATAATAATAATAAGATCTAAGGAGAATTTTTGGCATAGACATCATGAGAGTACTGCAGGTGAATATTAAAACCCAGCAGAGAGCTGGATATTCATTACTCATCTTTTATAATCCCTTCACATCTGACAGGTCATTACAATCTCCATATGTTTCTCTTTACAGCCTGATAAAGGCTGTTTTATTTTATCATTTTTTGGTCCATCCTGGTGTCACAATAATATTTTAAATTATTATTATTATATATATATATATATATATTTTTTTTTTTTGGTGGGGGGGCGTCATTCGCGAAATCCGAGTATTTTACTATTATTTTTAGGGGGCGTTATTGCAATTTCGCGGATAAAAAAATCGTGTATAAAAGGAACAAGGTGTATATATATATATATATATATATATATAATATATATAATATATATATATATATATATATATATAAATATATATATATATATATATATATATATATATATATATATATATATACAGTGTTCCCCCGGTTATTCGCGTTCTCACTGTATCGCGTTTTTTATTTTTTGGATAAATTATTATTTTATTTTATGGGTATATGCAAAAATATTAAAATATTAAAAAAAAAAAATTCTCAGTATTTTCATTTTTTTTTTTATTGAAAAAAACATATTTCATTAACTAATTGATAAAGAAAAATGATTTCCCAGCCTATGAATAATAAAACAGTAAAAAATAGTAAAAAACGTAAATTTAGATATATAGATAGATAGATAGGTACGGTTATTGACCACCTCTTATGAAAAAAGTACAGTTATAATCTTTACAAAAGGAATATTTGGTCCAAATTACAATGAATAAATACAATAGATTTTGTACAATCATCAAATAAGTAAATGAATTTTAAATTAATATACATTGCCCTAATAACTGAATGATATACGTACGTACAGTATAACTCACAGTATTGCATCATGCGAAATAGTGTTCGATAGCGTACAATGTATTGGGGTCGAAGCTACGAGAGCTAGCATATATATTTATATTTCCAGTAGTTTCATGATTTTATTGATAAAAAAACGTATTTATTAGCCTAAGAATAATAAAACAGTAAAAAATAGTAAAAAACATAAATACTAACAGTATTGCAACATGTAAAATACAATACCGCTATCAGCGTTTCGGACAAAGACTCGTTCAGTCTAACTCACGTGTGCGCCGTTCACATTGTGCTTATTAAACAATTTGCTTGTGTTCGATAGCGTACAATGTATTGGGGTCGCAGCTACGTGAGCTAGCATATATATTTATATTTCCAGTAGTTTCATGATTTTATTGATAAAAAAAACGTATTTCTTAGCCTAAGAATAATAAAACAGTAAAAAATAGGACAAAGGCTTCCACCATCTTCCATTGTCTCGCCTCACTCGTGTGCGCCATTCACGTTGTGCATATTATTATTAATATGTTTTGCTTATGATTTTTTTACTCGGATATTTTAACCTTTGCAATGCCTCCCAAGCATCCTTCATCTTCTAAGGCTTCTTGTAGTGATCCTAAGCGGCAAAGGAAAATGTTAACCATTGTAGATAAAGTGAAACTCTTAAATATGTCAAAGAAGGAAAAAGGTTTGTGGATGTCAGCCGCTTTTTTATGTAAACGTAAAAATTATTGTAAAATACTGTACCTATGTATGTCACGTCATCATCACCTCATTCACGGTAAGTTTTCCTATCACTTTCATAAAAAATTACGTTGCTTGCTGTTGTTTATAATGTAAAGGGTGTTTTTTTAACAGTACAGGGAGGGGTTATACAGTGTAAACGTAAAAATACATTAAAATATTTATGTACATATAGGCTGATCCTACTCCGCGGTTTTCCTGGTTCGCGCCGGGTCCCGGAACCGAACTACCGCGATAAGGGGGGTAACACTGTATATATATATATATATATATATATATATATATATATATATATATATATATATATATATATATATATATATATATATATATATATATATATATATATATACAGTGTTCCCCCGGTTATACGCGTTTCTTGGTTCGCTTTCTCACTGTATCACGTTTTTTTTTTTTTTTTTATAAATTATTATTTTATTTTATGGGTATATGCAAAAATATTAAAATATTAAAGAAAAAAATTTCTCAGTATTTTCATTTTTTTATTGAAAAAAACATATTTCATTATCTAATTGATAAAAAAAATTTAATTCCCAGCCTACGAATAATAAAACAGTAAAAAATAGTAAAAAACATAAATTTAGATAGATAGATAGATAGATATGTGTATTGACCACCTCTTTTGAAAAGTACACTTATAATCTTTACAAAAGGTATATTTGGTCCAAATTACAATGAATAAATACAATAGATTTTGTACAATCGTCAAATAAGTAAATGAATTTTAAATTAATATACATTGTACTAATAACTGAATGATATACGTACGTACAGTATAACTCACAGTCTTGCATCATGCGAAATAGTGTTCGATAGCGTACAATGTATTGGGGTCGCAGCTACGTGAGCTAGCATATATATTTATATTTCCAGTAGTTTCATGCTTTTATTGATTAAAAAAAAACTTATTTCTTAGCCTAAGAATAATAAAACAGTAAAATATAGTAAACAGTATTGCACCACGTAAGATACGATACCGGTATCAGTGTTTTGGAAAACGCAAAGGCTCTCACCTACGTGACCTAGTGAATATTAAAATTTTCATTATTTTATTGATAAAACAAGTATTTCCTAGCCTAAGAATAATAAAACAGTAAAAAATAGTAAAAATACATAAATTTAGATATACGTACGTACAGTATAACTCACAGTATTGCATCATGCGATATATGTAGTGTCCGATAGCTACGTGAGCTAGCATATACATAAATTTAGATATACGTACGTACGTACTATTTGCATCATGCGAAATAGTGTCCGATAGCTACGTGAGCTAGCATATATATTTATATTTCCAGTAAGTTCATGATTTTATTGATAAAAAAACTTATTTCTTAGCCTAAGAATAATAGAACAGTAAAAAATAGTGAACAGTATTGCACCACGTAAAATACGATACCAGTATCAGTGTTTCGGAAAACGCAAAGGCTCTCACCTACGTGACCTAGTGAATATTAAAATTTTCATTATTTTATTGATAAAACAAGTATTTCCTAGCCTAAGAATAATAAAACAGTAAAAAATAGTAAAAAACATAAATTTAGATATACGTACGTACAGTATAACTCACAGTATTGCGTCATGCGATATATGTAGTGTCCAATAGCTACGTGAGCTAGCATATATATTTATATTTCCAGTAGCTCTCACGTACGTGAGATAGTTCATGTTTTTTTAACAGTGCAGGGAGGGTTTATACAGTGCGTAAACTTAAAAATAATTGTAAATGAGTATGTCATGTAATAACCACTTCATTCACCGTAATTTTATCTATCACTTTCATATAAATTTACGTTGCATGCTGTTATTTATGAAGTAAAGTGTGGTTTGTTAATAGTACATGGAGGGTTTATACAGTGTAAACGTAAAAATATATTAAAATATCTATGTACATATAGGCTGATCCTACTCCGCGGATTTCCTGGTTCGCACCGGGTCCCGGAACCGAACTACCGCGGTATGGGGGGAATACTGTATATATATATATATATATATATATATATATATATATATATATATATATATATATATATATATATATATATATATATATATATATATATATATATATATATATATATATACAGTGTTGCCTCACTTATCGCGGTAGTTCGGTTCTGGGACCCGGCGCGAACCCGGAAATCCGTGGTGTAGAGATCAGCCTATATGTACATAGATAATTTAATGTATTTTTATGTGTACACTGTATAAACCCTCCCTGTACTGTTAAAAAAATATCCTTTACATTATAAATAGCAGCAAGCAACTTAATTTTTTTATGAAAGTGATAGGAAAACTTACCATGAATGAGGTGATGATGACTTGGCATTAATAGGTTCCATATTTTACAATAATTTTTGCGTTTACATAAAATAGCGGCCGACATCCACAAACTTTTTTCCTTCTTTCAACATATCTAAGAGTTTCACTTTATCTACAATGGTTAACATTTTCCTTTGCCGCTTAGGCTCACTACAAGAAGCCTTAGAAGATGAAGGATGCTTGGGAGGCATTGCTAAGGTTAAAATATGCGAGTAAAAAAAATCACAAGCAAAACATATTAATAATAATAAGCACAACATGAATGGCGCACACGAGTGAGGCGAGACAATGGAAGATGGTGGAAGCCTTTGTCCGAAACGCTGATAGCGGTATCGTATTTTACATGTTGCAATACTGTTAGTATTTATGTTCTTTACTATTTTTTACTGTTATATTATTCTTAGGCTAAGAAATACGTTTTTTTTATCAATAAAATCATGAAACTACTAGAAATATAAATATATATGCTAGCTCACGTAGCTTCGACCCCAATACATTGTACACTATCGAACACAAGCAAAACGTGAGTTAGACTGAACGAGTCTTTGTCCAAAACGCTGATAACGGTATCGTATTTTACATGTTGCAATACTGTTAGTATTTATGTTTTTTACTATTTTTTACTGTTTTATTATTCTTAGGCTAATAAATACGTTTTTTTTATCAATAGAATCATGAAACTACTGGAAATATAAATATATATGCTAGCTCATGTAGCTGCGACCCCAATACATTGTACTCTATCGAACACTATTTCGTATGATGCAATACTGTGAGTTATACTGTACGTACGTATATCATTCAGTTATTAGTACAATGTATATTAATTTAAAATTCATCTACTTATGTGATGATTGTACAAAATATATTGTATTTATTCACTATAATTTGGACCAAATATTCCTTTTGTAAAGATTATACTGTACTTTTCAAAAGAGGTGGTCAATAAACGTATCTATCTATCTATCTATCTATCTACATTTATGTTTTTTACTATTTTTTACTGTTTTATTATTCGTAGGCTGGGAAATAATTTTTTTTTATCAATTAGATAATTAAATGTTTTTTTCAATTAAAAAAAAATGAAAATACTGAGAATTTTTTTTTTTTAATATTTTAATATTTTTGTATATAGTCATGAAATAAAATAATAATTTGTCAAAAAAAAAAACGCGATAGAGTGAGAAAGCGAACCAGGAAGCGCGAATAACTGGGGTAACACTGTATATATATATATATATATATATATATATATATATATATATATATATATATATATATATATATATATATATATATATATATATATATATATATACAGTTACCTCTCGCTGTATCGCGGTTCAACTATCTCGAATGCAGTGCATCGCAGTTTTTATGGCGAGGTTTTTTTTTTTTTCTGGGTATATTTGTAAATATTAAAATATTCAAAATTTAAAATTTTCAGTATTTTCATTATTTTATTAAAAAAAAAATTTCATTATTTTATTGATAAAAATGTATTTCCCAGCCTAAGAATAATAAAACAGTAAGAAATATTAAAAGAACATAAATTCAAACATGTAACTCTGCACCATAGAAAGTACGATACTGGTATCGGCGTTTCGGAAAATGCAAAGGGTCGAACCTACGTGAGTTAGCATATACAGTAATCCCCCCATTATCACGGTAGTTCGGTTCCGGGACCTGGCGCGAGACAGGAAAACCGCGAAGTAGGATCAGCCTATATGTACATAGATATTTTAATTTATTTTTACGTTTACACTGTATAAACCCTCCCTGTACTTGATGTACATAGATATTTTAATTTATTTTTACATTTACACTGTATAAACCCTCCCTGTACTGTTAACAAACCATCCTTTACTTCATAAATAACAGCATGCAACGTAAATTTATATGAAAGTGATAGATAAAATTACGGAAAATGAAGTGGTAATTATATGACATACTCATGTACATAGGTATTTTACAATAATAATTTGCCAAAAAAAAACCATGATACAGTGAAAACGCGAACCAAGAAACACGATACAGCGGGGGATCACTGTATTAAAATTTCCAGTATTTTTATTATTTTATTGATAAAAAAATTTATTTCTCAACCTAAGAATAATAAAACAGTAAATAATAGTAAAAAAATACTCGCAGTATTGCACCATGTAAAATATGATACCGGTATCAGCGTTTCGGAAAACGAAAAGGGTCGCACCTACGTGAGCTAGTACATATTGAAATTTTCATTATTTTATTGATAAAGCAAGGATTTCCTAGCCTAAGAGTAATAAAACAGTAAAAAATAGTAAAAAACATAAATTTAAACATATAACTCACAGTATTGCATCATGTGAAATACTGTACGATAGCGTATACTGTATTGGCCTCTTGGAAAACGCAAAGGCTCGCACCTATGTGAGATAGTTCATGGAATCCTATTGGCTGAAAGGGTGGGAGATGACGAATCACAGAATTGTTTTTCTGTATGTTCTGTATTATGGGGTCTGATTGGCTTTTTGATTGAAGCTTGGTTCTCCCACCATCTTCCATTGTCTCGCCTCACTCGTTCAGTCTAACTCACATGTGGGCCATTCACGTTGTGCTTCTTAATACGCTGTGCTTGTGATTTATTTTCTTCACCTATTTAAACCTTTGCAATGCCTCCCAAGCGTCCTTCATCTTCTAAGGCTTCTGGTAGTGAGCGTATGTGGCAAAGGAAGATGTTAACCATAACAGATAAGTAAAACTGTTAGATTTGCTGAAAGACGAAGAAGGTTTGCGGATGTCGGCCGCCATTTTGGCCTCAACGAATCTACTGTTCGCTACATCAAAAAGGACGAGGCAAGTATCAGGAACACAGCAACTCTTTCATTTAGTAAAACAGCAAAGAAGGTCGTAACACCCCGCAATAAGATAATAGTGCGGATGGACTCTGCTTTGGCCCTGTGGATTGCTGATTGCAGAAAGAAGAACATCAGCATAGACACCAATATCGTACAAACAAAGGCAAAGAAACTGTACGAGACATTCGCTGCAAACGAACCCAATGATGACAGTGCCGACCGTGGAGAGGAGGAGAGAGCAGATATCGACGACCCACAACCAGGACCCTCCAGCGATTCCCCACCGAGAAAACAATCATTCGTGGCAAGCAAGGGATGATTCGCCAAATATCAAAAACGCTATGGCCTAAAGAGCATTTCAGTTTATGGCAAAGTTGCCTCTGCAGATACAGCTGCAGCTGAAGATTATGTGAACAACAACTTCAAGAAAATTATCGCCGAAGGGGAATATGCTCCTGAGCAAGTGTTCAATAGGATGAGACTGGGTTATTTTGGAAGAGAATGCCGTCTCAGACTTTTCTCTTCGAGGAAGAAGCTAAAGCCCCAGGATTTAAAGAGCACAAAGACCTCGTTCCCCTCATCACGTGCGGGAATGCTGCGGACTTCATGTTAAAGCCCGTGCTTATCTACATGTCAAAGAACCCTAGGGCTTTGAAGAATAAGAATCTGCTTCCAGTGTATTGGATGCTTAACCCTAAGGCCTGGATCACGAAAAGCCTCACATCGGACTGGTTTCACCAATGCTTTATCCCTCAGGTCAAAATTTATCTTGCAGAAAAAGGCCTTGAATTTAAAGTCCTTCTTTTAATGGATAATGCTGGTGGCCACGCACCTAATCTCGAATATGAAGGTGTTCAAGTAGAGTTCCTGCCACCGAATACGACATCACTGATTCAGCCTATGGATCAAGGCGTTATTTGTGCGTTCAAGGCCCTCTACACACGAAATGCAAATGCCCTGGTGGACCTGGTTGAAGCAATGGATGCGGACAAAGAATTCTCAATGAAGACGTAGGGCGTAATTACACGATTGCTACATGCTTTCAAAATATTCAAAATGCAATCAAAGAGATGAAGCCGGCCACCATCAATGCCAGCTGGAAGAAATTGTGGCTCGAAGTCATCTACGACTACAAGAGATTCGCTCCTGATGAAGTCCATAACTCGGCAGTTGCGAAAGCTGTGAAGTTGGCTGCATTGCTTGGAGGAGAATGCTTTAAAGATATGACTCCCAAAGACGTGAATAAACTGATTGACTGCCACTCGCAGCCTTTGACTGATGAAGACTTGGAGGAAATGACAAAATCAGCGAGCGAAGAAGAGGAAGAACAACCAGAGGAAACGCACAAAGAAATCAAATAACCTGGCTTTACACTTGAACGTCTGGCAGCCATGTATGAACACGTGAAAGCAGTCCAACAACTGTTGCAAGAATATGACGATAATATGGTTCTTTCAGTGACCTGCAATCTTCTCGACGATGCCATGATTCCTTACAAGACTATCTTCCAACAAAAGGAGAAACAGCAACAGCAACTCTCCATTACCATGTTCTTCTCTCACAAAAAGCAGCCATAAAGCTGTTATTGGCTGCGGAATAATTTCCTATGGAGTCTATACACGTCATTACCACCTCTTTCACGGTAAGTTTACCTTTCACTTTCTTATTAATTTACGCTTGCATGCAGTTATTTATAAAGTAAAGGGTGGTTGTTTAACAGTGCAGGGAGGATTTATACAGTAAACGTAAAATTAATGTAAAATACCTATGTATATGAGTATGTCATGTCATCATCACCTCGTTCACGGTAAGTTTACTTATCACTTTCATATAAATTTACGCTTGCACGCTGTTATTAATAAAGTAAAGGATGGTTTTTTAACTGTGCAAGGAAGGTTTATGCAGTAAACGTAAAAATAAATGTAAAATACCTATTTATATAGAGTGATCCTACTTCGCGAAAATTCACCTGTCGCGGCCGGTCCCGGAAACGAACCCCTGCGACAAACGAGGGGTTACTATATATATATATATACAGTGTTGCCTCACTTATCGCGGTAGTTCGGTTCCGGGAACCGCCGCGAAGTAGGATCCGCCTATATGTACATAGATATTTTAATATATTTTTACGTTTACCCTGTATAAACCCTCCCTGCACTGTTAAAAAAACACCCTTTACATTATAAATAACAGCAAGCAACGTAAATTTTTATGAAAGTGATAGATAAAATTACAGTGAATGAAGTGATAATGACGTGACATACATATCATTTACAATTAGTTTTTCGTTTACGTACTTTATAAACCCTCCCTGCACTGTTAAAAAAACACCCTTAACATTATAGATAACAGCAAGCAACGTAAATTTTTATGAAAGTGATAGGAAAACTTACCGTGAATGTGATGATGACGTGACATACATACTCATTTACAATTATTTTTTCGTTTACGTACTGTATAAACCCTCCCTGCACGGTTGAAAAAACACCGTTTACATTATAAATAACAGCAAGCAACTTAAATTTTTATGAAAGTGATAGATAAAATTACGGTGAATGAGGTGATAATGACGTGACATACATACTCATTTACAATTATTTTTTCGTTTACGTACTGTATAAACCCTCCCTGCACTGTTAAAAAAACACCCTTTTCATTATAAATAACAGCAAGCAACGTAAATTTTTATGAAAGTGATAGATAAAATTACGGTGAATGAGGTGATAATGACGTGACATACATACTCATTTACAATTATTTTTTCGTTTACGTACTGTATAAACCCTCCCTGCACTGTTAAAAAAAACACCCTTTACATTATAAATAACAGCAAGCAACGTAAATTTTTATGAAAGTGATAGATAAAATTACGGTGAATGAGGTGATAATGACGTGACATACATACTCATTTACAATTATTTTTTCGTTTACGTACTGTATAAACCCTCCCTGCACTGTTAAAGAAACACCCTTTACATTATAAATAACAGCAAGCAACGTAAATTTCTATGAAAGTGATAGATAAAATTACGGTGAATGAGGTGATAATGACGTGACATACATACTCATTTACAATTATTTTTTCGTTTACGTACTGTATAAACCCTCCCTGCACTGTTAAAGAAACACCCTTTACATTATAAATAACAGCAAGCAACGTAAATTTTTATGAAAGTGATAGATAAAATTACGGTGAATGAGGTGATAATGACGTGACATACATACTCATTTACAATTATTTTTTCGTTTATGTACTGTATAAACCCTCCCTGCACTGTTAAAGAAACACCCTTTACATTATAAATAACAGCAAGCAACGTAAATTTTTATGAAAGTGATAGATAAAATTACGGTGAATGAGGTGATAATGACGTGACATACATACTCATTTACAATTATTTTTTCGTTTACGTACTGTATAAACCCTCCCTGCACTGTTAAAAAAACACCCTTTACATTATAAATAACAGCAAGCAACATAAATTTTTATGAAAGTGATAGATAAAATTACGGTGAATGAGGTGATAATGACATGACATACATACTCATTTACAATTATTTTTTCGTTTACGTACTGTATAAACCCTCCCTGCACTGTTAAAAAAAACACCCTTTGCATTATAAATAACAGCAAGCAACGTAAATTTTTATGAAAGTGATAGATAAAATTACCATGAATGAGGTGATGATGACATGACACATACTCATTTACAATTATTTTTTCGTTTATGAACTGTATAAACCCTCCCTGTCCGGTTAAAAAAACACCCTTTACATTATAAATAACAGCATGCAACATAAATTTAAAAACAAAATGAAAATACTGAAAATGTTTTTTTAATATTTTTGCGTATACCCATAAAATAAAATATTAATTTATAAAAAAAAAAAAACGCGATAAAGTGAGAACGCAAACCAAGAAGCGCGAATAACTGGGGTAACACTATATATATATATATATATATATATATATATATATATATATATATATATATATATATATATATATATATATATATATATATATATATATATATATATATATATATTGGCCCAAAAGTAGGTGGACAGTAAATGATAACATTTATTTTGAGATTACGTATACATACAATTAATTATATTTACTAACACAAGTATTACATTGACAATTAAATTTTATTGTGAACAATAATACAAAAGCCCTTAAATTTTATCAACGCAGGTGCTCAAACTGTTTTCCATCGCAATTTACACAGCTCTGAAGTCTGCCTCTTACGCTTCGACAAACATTTTTGCACAAGTCTGTCTGGGTATTAATTTCTTGAAATGCGTCTCTTATGTAATTTTTCAAATCACAGACACTTCTTGGTTTTCGACTATAAACTTTGTCCTTGAGTACTCCCCAAAAGAAAAAATCCATCGGGGTCAAGTCCGGTGAACGTGCCGGCCAGTCAATTGGACCTCTTCGCCCAATTCATTTCTCAGGAAATGTTTCATCAAGATACTCACGGACTGCTCTTGAATAATGTGGAGGGGCCCCATCTTGTTGAAAATAATATAACTATGTTATTCAAGAGCAGTCCGTGAGTATCTTGATGAAACATTTCCTGAGAAATGGATTGGGCGAAGAGGTCCAATTGACTGGCCGGCACGTTCACCGGACTTGACCCTGATTAATTTTTTCTTTTGGGGAGTACTCAAGGACAAAGTTTATAGTCGAAAACCAAGTAGTGTCGGTGATTTGAAAAATTACATAAGAGACGCATTTCAAGAAATTAATACCCAGACAGACTTGTGCAAAAATGTTTGTCGAACCGTAAGAGGCAGACTTCAAAGCTGTGTAAATTGTGATGGAAAACAGTTTGAGCACCAGCGTTGATAAAATTTAAGGGCTTTTGTATTATTGTTCACAATAAAATTTAATTGTCAATGTAATAATTGTGTTAGTAAATATAATTGCATGTATACGTAATCTCAAAATAAATGTTATCATTTACTGTCCACCTACTTTTGGACCTTATATATATATATATATATATATATATATATATATATATATATATATATATATATATATATATATATATATATATATATATATATATATATATATATATATATATATATATATATATATATATATATATATATATATATATATATATATATATATATATATATATATATATATATATATATATATATATATATATATATATATATCTATATCTATATCTATATCTATATCTATATCTATATCTATATCTATATATATATATATATATATATATATATATATATATATATATATATATATATATATATATATATATATATATATATATTAAATCTAATTTGGAATGAAATGAATCACGTTTTTTAGAACTTTGTGGATATTCTTGTGTGACAAATTTTTTCTTAGGTGTTGGCTCCTCCTTGTTTCTTCGGTTATATTTTTAGAGGTTGGTGATTCTTTACTGACATCTCTAGTAAGATAAAGATTCCCCGTGAGTTATGCTATTATTCTGAAGGTGATTACTAATTTCTTAAATTTTTGTTTCTGATTAAATACTTCACCTCAGTTATTCCTTAAACAGGTCATCAAATGCAGAAGTTGCTTCTCGTATTCAAGAAACTGGCGTGCATATTATTGTGACAATATTAGGAAGACAAAGTAATCCTCATAGAGCCCAACTGGTTGCTTCTACTCTTCTCCATTTATCAACTACAAATACAGTTTCACCAAAGTTAGTACTCAGTATTTTCAGTTTTGTTTTCATAAGCTTTATTTTTGCAGTAGCATTTTGTCTTAATTTAAATTTTCTTTGAAAAGAATTATGTGAGTATTCATATAATTTATCTTGTGCTTTGTAAAATAGTTTTGAATTAGAAAGCTATTGATGCCATGATGGAATACCATACCGATTTTATTTTACTTTCTCTCTTTTTCAGGGTGATTTGCATATGTTTACTTACCAATGAACACTTGATACCTGAAAATGATATTTTCTGGGTCACAGCATTTGAGCTCATCAAGAAAATAATATCTGGAGTTGACTATAAGGGAGTCAGAGAAATTATGAAGGTAATGTTTTATGATCATACGACACTGTATCATAAGTTAGTGTTATTCTGGTGATATTTATTGCAGTATTGCATATACTGTATGGTTTACTTTCATTTCTTTTAATTCTAATTGTCTATTATTTATTATGTTTTCAATATTAATGATTTGGCAAAGTGACATTGGTATTAAGTGATACTTTATACGTATTAGCTTTACCAGCATTTTACATTAGGATTTCATTTGCGGTAAATTAATTTTAAAACTCTCTTCCAGCTTTGTCTTGATCGAGCAAGGCAATTACCTATGAATCTCAGGCGGTCTCACCTGCATCTTGAAGAAGCCCTTTATGACGTGATGCAACTGATATTTGATCGTAATGCATCATTGCTCCCTGGTTATTTTATTGTTAATGAACTTTTAAAACTTTATCCAGAATATAAGAATTGGCCACACTGGGTAAGTTACCATCAGTTTTCCATCAGAATACCAGTAGAATTAGGTGTTCAGTGTTTGGTGAAAACATACTATCTTTTGTGTGACATGCTTTTGGTAAATGGCACACACGGTGATTCTTTGTGTGCGATGTCCTCGAGTTTCGGTGTTTCGTTGCTGCAACTGCCTCTGTAAATCATTAATAAATAATTTTTTCAACCTACGTGGTTTGCGTCATGAATACGAACTTCGTGGGCTGAACAGTATGTTGAGCGTGATGGATGAATACATTGTCACGCAGCATTGTTGTGTACGTATATATCAAGTTAATGGTTTTATTTAAGTATTTGGGTATGTAAAGGACCTAGCTTGAATTTTATTTACAAAATTACCAAATACGTAGTCATAAATACGATCTTCATGTTCAACAGTTTCTTGAGTGTGGCAAAAGAATACGTCGTCGCACAGCATTAGACCTTAAAAAAGAAGAAGCGTTGCCCATTTCCTGCTCGTATACCATATTGTTCTAGTGCTCCTTCGCTCTTTGGTCCGTTTCACCCGTGTTTGCGATACTTATTGACCTGCACTGTACCTCCCAAGGGTATTAGAGATTCTTCTGATGGCAGTGCTTCGAAGAAAAGGAAAGCCATCACCATGGAAGTTAAAGTAGAAATAGTAAAACGCTTCCAAAAGGGAAAAGCTGCTCCCAACATTGGCCACTCACTGGGGTTAACCCATTCGACCGTTGCGACGATCATGAAGGATAAAGATTGCATCCTTGAAAATGTGAAAGGTTCTGTTCCTATGATATCCACTGTGATTACTAAGCAGCAAAGTGTGCTACTGATTGAAATGAAGAGGTTATTAGTGCTTTTACTGGATGACCAGCATAAACCACGTATCCCAGTGAACCTCTTGTTGATGTAGGAAAAGGCTAAGATATTGTTCAGTGCCGTAAACATGTAAAACGGGAAGGGAATGAAAGTGAAATGTCAGTGGCCAGTAGGGATGGATTTATGTGGTTTAAGGATCATGTTACCCTTAAGGTTCTAAGTGAAGCTGCTAGTGGTGATGAGAAAGCAGTAAGTTATTTTTCTAGTACGTTGGCTGAGATAATTATTGAGGGGATTACCGTGCTGAACAAGTATTTAACGTGGATGAGTGGCTTTTTCTGGAAGCATATGCCTAGTCATACATACATTGCCAAGGAAGAGAAGACAGCACCAGGCCATAAGTCTGCAAGGAGAAACCAACTTTGCTTTTGGGGGCTAATGCTGCTGGAGACTGCAAGCTGAAGCCCTTGTTGGTAAACTTGGCAGAAAATCCAAGGGCACCCAAGGGCGTTTTGAAGGGTCAACCGTCTTGTCATCTCGAAGTCGAACAAAAAGGTTAGGGTAACCTTCCAGATTTTTGAGGACTGGTTCAGCAATTATTTTGTACCAGAAGTAGAGAGGCACTGTGCTGTCAATGGTTTGTCCTTTTAAGTTATTGTTAGTGCTGGGTAATGTCCCTGGTCACAGTGCACATTTGAATGACTTTCATCCTAATGTCAAGGTGGTGTACTGTCCACCTAATACGACTTCCCTGTTACAGCCAGTGGATCAGGGTGTCATTGCCTCTTTCAAGGCCTACTACCTCCAAAGGACAATCACAAGCTCTCAGGGCAACTGAGAGGAACAAGAACTTTACTTCCAAGGAGTACAGTATTCTTCAAGCTGTCAAGAACATTGCTGATTCTTGAGAGGAAGTTATGCAGATGAACTTGAATGGGGTATGTAAGAAACTGTGTCCCCAGTTTGTGAATGATTTCTATGGTTTTGAGGAGATAGTTGAGGCTGTCACCAAAAACCTTGTTCCCCTGAGTAAGGAACTTAAGTTGGAGGTGGGGGTTGATGATTTAACAGAGCTGGTGAAATCTCATAGAGAGGAGTTATCTCCTAAGGACCTCATTCAACAGGAAAAGCAGTTAATTGAATAGAAGGACAAAATACTATTCCCAGAGCCCAAGAGGTTTACAAGCAAGGCCATGGAAGAAAGTTTTACCCTGATTAAGGAAGGGTTGGCAAAGTTTGAGACTGTGCATTCGCTGTGGTGTTACAGGGAAATATATGAGGTGAAGAAGATAACATTCTTCCAGACTCGCTTTGACCGTTTCTCTGTGAAGGTTGAGCCCCGAGCAACAGATCCTGTACCCTCTACCTCAGCTGCTTCTCCAGACTGACCTGCCCCAGTATCTCCAGCATCTGCTGCAGGTTCTCCTGCCTCTCCAGACTCACCTGCCCAAGTCTCTCTAGCACCTGCCTCTCCAGCTTCCTCCTCTCAATAAGCCTGTCTCTCCCAAATTTGCAATGCCTTTTCCAGTGCACAAGCCAACCACAAGAGTAAAGGTAAGCAATACTGTACTGTATATATGTCTTAGATTTTGAAATTTACTGCTGCGTTAGCATAGGTGGGTGACTTAGGTTTGTGTTCAGGTGTGTTCCTATTACACTGAAAATCAGGTTATGTCATGTTTCATGAACAGAAGTGTGATGTAATTCATAGACCTCCTGCGTATATATATACAGTAACCCCTCATTTATCGCGGGGGTTCGGTTCCAGGACCAGCCGCGATAGGTGAATTTCCACGAAGTAGGAACACCTTAAAAAAAATAAATAAATAAATAAATGAGTGTGACACCAGGCCGGGCCAAAAATGATAATATAAAACAGCCTTTATCAGGCTGTAAATAGAAACAGAAATGGAGAGTGTAATGACCTGTCAGATGTGAAGGGCTTATAAAAGATGTGTAATGAATATCCAATTCTCTGCTGGTTTTTAATATACCTCTGCATTACTTTCATGATGTCTGTTCCAAAAATTCTTCTTAGATCTTATTATTATTATTATTATCGGCGACAATCAATTTCCTTTGATGATGATTGTGGAGATTATTATGATCATTATTATTATTATTATTTTTATTGTTATTATTATTACGAATTTGTCATTAAACCATTATTTTTACAATAAATAATGTAGTTTTGGTTGAATATACAAGAGTTAAATAAAGATTCTCTCTCTCTCTCTCTCTCTCTCTCTCTCTCTCTCTCTCTCTCTCTCTCTCTCTCTCTCTCTCTCTCTCTCTCTCTCTCTCTCTCTCTCTCTCTCTCTCTCTCTCTCTCTCTCTCTCTCTCTCTCTCTCTCCCCCCCCCAAGGAGCTA